>LOJH01020960.1:20542-40962 GCA_001685095.1 Ellobius talpinus | reverse complement strand
ATAACTTATGGAGATCTCTGTGTGATTTTCTTTGGGGCTTGCTGGTTGTGGGGTGCCAGGTGGGACAAAAACCCCACAAACAAGCCAGGCCTTAATGTTACAATTGATGAATTTATATAGACCTGGTGTTTCTCTGTGGAAAGATTTTAAAAATATCTTTTAAATTTTATTTATTCATTCACAGTTTTATACAAATATGTAACATATACTTTGGTAATATTCTTCCCTCCACTATCTGCCTCCCCTCCTGACACCAAATCCCTTCTTCTCAATACACAAGAAGATGTTCTTAATGACAGATCTATTTTAAAGTAAACATGATCTTTCACAATTTCATACACAAACAACTGTACATTCTGATAAGCTCTCCCCTTAATCAGTCCCTTTATTAAACCTCTGGTCCTATTTGACTTCCTCATATAACATCTGGAAAGTTGTGACACTTAATGTCTATCTGTTGTTTCATTTCAAACGTTCCAAATGCATTAGTAGAAAGTTCTCCATGGATTCTCTGTTTTTCAGTGATGTGGGGTAGCATGCAGGGAACTCCTTTTCCCTTCTTGGAAAGCCTGCGTGGATTTACTATTAGATTTGACAACTGAGAGCAGTCCTGAGCAGGACTGGGTTCAGAAGCAGGACGCAGGAATGGGCTTGGCAGCAGGATGCAGGAGTAGGCTGGGCAGTAGGTGGCATCCCTCCACCCTAGCCAAGTGGCTGCTGCCCTTCTGCCCTGTAGCCCTGGTTCTTCAGCTACATCTCTTCTGTCCCTGTCTCTTTTGTCACCTGGCTTGGCAGAAGCACCACCCCCTCAATCCTTTCCCTTATTGGGAAGGGAGTGAATAGCCCACCAGCAGCTTTCTGCCTGAGCCCTCCATGTTCTTCACGCCTGCAACCCTTCTGTACCCTTGGGTGAGGCAAAGCGGCAGGGCTCCACAACCTTTCCGCTATGCCTTTGGCAAATCCTGCTTCTGTGGTCTAGTGCTCAGTTTGGAATGACACTTTGGCCATCAGGCCTCATTGCACACCAAGGTAGGCACCGACTCGTTTTAACTTGCTCTTGCATTGGCTGTACTGTTGCTGAGGACAAACAAGAATGCATCACACCTGCTGAGTCTGCTAGTCCACCAGGAGATGTCATATCATCTCAGAGAATAAAGCATTTTAACTTACTTCAGAAAACAACCTCCTGGGTATCTTTGATTTGGAAAAATGGCTCCCTCTGTTCTACAGGAAGAAGCTGAAACAAAGCAGGGTGATTTGTTGTGCCCGGTAGATGAGGAGGATTCTTGAGTTTCCCAGGAGATGGGGGCCTGAGGGGATCTAGTGGAACTCAGTGGGGAGCTATGGAGTGCTCTGTGGGGAGAGAGGGCCTATCGGAAGGTCAGGGCCCAAAGAGAAAGAATGATTAATGACGGGGCTTGCTAGGGCAATTTTGAAACAAGTATGCCTAATATGAACTGTCGAAGTGTTTACCTCCAAATCTTTTATTAAAACAGTGCTCTGGACAGTAACCCTGTGTTACTGGGAGTTTTTGGGGACAACTAACACCAAAAAGGAAAAGGTAATACAGCAACAACTTGGGTGAAGAATGGGGAGGAAACTTGGCAGTGGTGCTGATGGTGATACCCAGGAAAGGAGAAGCTCACTGGGGAAGACCAGAACTGCTGGGAGCCAGAAGGAAAGATCTTCCCACAGTGTGTGTAGACCGAAGGGTTTGGTACTTAAAATCTGTTGTTATGAGAACATTGAAAATTCAAACATCAAGGGAAAAGCTGTCCTACAGTCTTAGGTACCATCACTTAGTTTTGTGCAGCCTTCAGAAATATTTTACCATGTGTTAATCATTTAAGACATTAATCATACAGAATAATGGGCTTCATTTAGGCATTTCCATGTATGTACATGGTGTGTTTTGATGGTATTCACCCATCAGCAGCCTGTCTTGTCCCCCTCCTATTCTACCGATCTTCATCAAACAGACAATTTAAAAAAAAACAACAAACCCAACAATTTTTAAGGCAACTATGTATTTAGAGGGATGGAAGACTTATCCAGCTTCCAGTATTAAGAGGAGTGACAGGGAGGCTTTGATAAAGGGATGGTGTAAGATCCTTCACCTCAGGGACTTTTCTGGAAGGTGACCCATCATTCCTGCAGGATAACACCATGAAGAAAGCATTCAATGTCCCTTCTGTCTTTTTCTCATTCTCAGAGATTATATGAGAAACGGGTGTTCCTGGTGAGCGTGCTGCTGTGTGGGAGTTGTAAGGGGGTCCGTGTACTTGTTAAGGCCTCAAGAAAGCACAGAACGGTCTTGAGAAGTCACTCAGTTTTCTCCAGGCATCTGGACATCTGGGCAAACATGGTGAACTTTCTAGACTTCCGGAGTAGTTGTGGGGTTGATAGTGTGGTTCTGTGGTGTTGTTTAAGGCCTAGGTTCATTCTACCCTGTCTCAGTGCTGGCTTGTCCTTAGCTCGGCTCTCACACTGACAATATGGATGCCACAAATCCAAGGCTGGCACCTCATGGATCACCAGAATCCATGTAGGAAGAGGGAGTGAGATTTTTCTCTCTCTCCCTTTTGTATCTTTATTAGAGAAAACGCCGTTCACAGACCTCCCCAGCTTATCGCCCACCAGATTCTATTGGCGGGTGAGTCACATTTTTAGGCCCTAGCTACATAAAGTTGGCTATGCAATTTTGGTAAACTTCTTTAACTTGAAATACTAAATACTTTCCCCCACTAGATAAAATTTTGTATTATTTCAACTAAGTGTCATGCATCCCATTGCATGGACAACCCATTTTCCTTTTCTTTCTAAGGAAACCAATTTTTATCATAGAGTTTGACCTTACAGAATCAAGTCAATTGCATATTTGGACATTGAACCCAGGACCTTGCAGATGTGAGGTAAGCACTCTACCACTGGGCTATAGTCCTGACCCCTTTTTATTTTTATTTATCCTAGGCTTGGAATCAGAGGGCAGGAGGAAAGAAAGAGGGAGGGAGCGAGAAAAACATTGGTTTTACCTATCAAATTGATTTTATCTCAAAAGTTTCCTTCTAATGCTTCAGAAAAGAATAGAAGATATCACCAACTTTTAAAATGTCATAATTGCTTATTTGAAGCTAAAGTCATCTGATTGTCATGTTTAATTATGGAAATGTCACTAATTTAACCTTCCAAACTATTTATAAAAAGGAATTCCGTATTTTTCTCTGTTTTTTAAAATTTCTTTTTCTCCACGGCAGAAGGCTACTTAAACTCCTCAGAATCACTTTGATCTTACACCTACAGTTGGTATCCTAACATCTCCATTTTCGACACTTATAAATGCTTTAATAGATACATGGACAGTAATTTAGTTTGACTTAAATGTAATAATCAGGCCCATTTATCTAGTCTGACAAGATTTCATTTCCTAATGATCTTTTATTGTAAATTTATTTGATTTCCTCTAATATATTGTCTCATTTCTCATCGCCTTTTCTTTAGAAAAAATATGAATAATTTTGTATGGAATTATGAAGGCTTGGCTCAGGGCTGGCGGCTCTGAGCAACAATGACTATCCCCACTCTTTTAAACAGATTAGATAGTTTGATAACAAAGTCCCAAGATGAAAGGAGGGTTAGTTTATCTAGAAGTTATTCTAGAAGACCCTAAGAATTGTACCTCGAGGGGCTCCTGTTTACTTTGGACAACCAGGAACCAAAATAGTTAAGTCAACTGCCTCCAGTTCTGAGTTCTGTATTTTCAATGCCCTACCCCACCTCAACCTCTTCATACTCAGCCAATCCAGTTGGTGAATGCTTATAAAACAAAACCTTACAAGTTTTTTTTAATTTTTAAGACTTCATTTTAATGTGTCTAGGTTATATTACTGCCTGTGCATAGTGTTCACCATGGCCAGAGAAGGGAGTGGATACCCCAGAAATGGAGTTACAGCTAGGTGTGAGCTGCCATATGGGTGTTGGGATTGGAACTTGAGTCCTCTGGAAGAGCAGTGAGCGCTCTTAACCACTAAGCCGTCTCACCAGCTCCATGTGTTTGTTAGTTTGGACAGTCATCTCGATGCAACCTAGAATCACCTGGGAGGACAGGCTCAGTGTGGAATGACTACATCAGGTTGGCTTGTGGGCACATATGTGCGGCATTGTCTGGATTATTAACTGACCCATTCCACTGTGGGCGGCACCATTCCCTAGGCTGCACCCTGAACTGTGTAAGAGGAAGAAAGCTGTCTTAGCATAAGGGGCAATCAAGCAGAGATTCATGTTTATTCTCTTTGCTCTTGGCTGTGGATGTGATGCGAAAACTGAGTTCCTGCCTCGTGTCCCTGAAACGATGGATAGTGACCTGGAGTTGTCCCCGCGTCCTTTCTTCTCTTCTGCTGCTTTGGGTCGGGGCATTTGTCAGGGCAACAGAAATGATTAGAACCCCTTCTTTTCTCCAGAACAGCTCCTTTCTGCATTTTTGTTTCTATTTATTTATTTTATAGTCACCTTCATCAAGATGAAAAATTGAAGACAGTTTGGAGACTGTCAGTGTGGTACAATGTCTTCCCTCTTGCCCTCAGTCCCCAGCACTCTCTTTGGGCATGCCAGAGGAGGACAGAGGAGAACTTGCAGGAATCTGTTCTCTTCCATCACCTTTATATAGGTTCTGGGACCTTGTGTGACAAACATTTTACTTATTAAACCATCTCACCAGCCCTGCTTTATATTTTTATTTGAAGCCTTTATATGCAAGAAATGAGATTTTTGATTTTCTTTTTTTGGGGGGGTGGGGTGGGGTGCTTTTTTAGACAGGGTTTCTCTGCAAAGCCCTGGTTGTCCTGGAACTCACTCTGTAGACCAGACCACTCCAACTCCAATCCGGAGATCTACCTGCTTCTACTTCCTGAGTTCTGGGGTTAAAGGGATGTGCCACCATGGCCTGGCAGCTCTTTTTGATATAAAATACATTGCAATGTAGCATCCCAGAAGGCCATTTGAGGATTTGGAGGAAAGAGAGTAATCACATGTGTCCGATGTTGTGACGTGATTTAAAGCTGGTGAGAACTCCCTTCCATCTCATGGTTGTACTAATACATGTTGTATATGAACTTATTTGGAGATGGCTTGGGAACAATAGGCTTGAAGTGGTCTTAAGCCAGAGGCCTGTACCCTACGGCCCACAGGCCTGCCTCCCAGGGGTGGGAGACCCTGTCTCTGGTCCTTCTTATGCAGCTGCTTTTGGAGCCTCTGTGTGTCAGGCTCTCTGTTACAGACTTTACATCAGTTTGAAGCCTTAGAGAAATCTCTAAGATGCCATTGTTACAGGGTGAAAAGATGTTACCCCCCAAGCTTCTCATCAACCACATCCTTAAGGGTTTTGAGTGATGGGAGCTTTTAGGCTGAAAAGGACAGTAAACAGCAAAGGAGTGACCAGGAACAAGCCCCGTGATTCTCCACTGCACGTGGCTAGCCTCTTCTCTGGCTAACAGGACTAGGCTCATCCTTGAAGTCCTGTCTCAGGAGCCCCTATGTGTGCTAGACAGGCCTAAATCAGAGGCCTTTGCAAATCTCTTACCTAGAGGGTTTGGGAGGCAAGCTGTAGCCCATGCCTTGCATGGTAGCACTGCCTCCTAGCTACAAATTACTTCCTTCAAACCCTGCATTAGGCGGGTGCCTGCTTACCAAAGGAACTCTTGGACTTTTATTCTCCTCCATGTATATGCTCTTTATGTCCATAAAGTCGTGTTTTGTTTTGTGACTGTAAATTGGAGCCAGGGGAGTTTCCTTTTTCTCTATGACTGCAACCACAGAGAGGCTTTCTCTACAACCTGGTACTTTGCACCCTTGTGTGTGTGTGGGCAGAGAGCAGGGAGGAAGGATCTCTCGATGGAGCCGTTCACCTGGTCTGAACAAGAGCTTTTGTTTTCTTTTCGTTTTTTTTCTTTCCCTTGTCTTTAATCATATGGGGTGCGAGTTGAAAGCAGGATTTGTAGAGGGGCTATTTTCCTTTAAACTCTGTTTTGAGTTATAGAATGCCTTACTTTTTTTTTTAATACGTAGGTTATCGCTGAAAGAATCCTGCAGACTTCTAGAATATGGTAGAATGTACTGGATGGTTTTCTGCCCTTTTCAAATGCACCTCTCCACATCAGCTAAGTATAGAAGCCAATGAAATACTTTCTTCACCAAACCAGGGTGGACTGGAAAGGACTTCCTTGCTCACATGTTCATTTAACCAACATTTTTTGAATTATCTTTTTAAATCTCTTTCTCTAGTGCTTGTGTATATGGGTGTCTATGATACCACAGCATGCAAGTGGACATCAGAGGGCAACTTTCAGGAGTCAGTTCTTTACCACCACAAGGATCAGGGGAACCAAATCTGGCTTGCCAATCAGTGCCTTTACCCACCGAGTCATCTCAACCATCCATTTAATTTACATTTTTGAAGCCTCTGCTATGTGCTTATGCTTGGAGATGAGGCTCCAAAGGCAAATGACGTTAGGTCCTTGCTCTCAAGTGTCCCAAGGTTAAGATGAGGAGTCAAAATAGCCAGAGGCAGTCTGCTGAGGAGGGGACCATGGCTTCATCTTGATGGGAGTGGGCAAACCTGATGAAGGCAGTGGGAATGTGATGTTGCTGTTTTATAGATTTAAATGTGTGTGTGTGTGTGAGAGAGAGACAGAGACAGACACAGAGACAGAGATACAGAGAGAGACGCAGAGAGAGATACAGAGACAGAGAGGAGACTGTGTATGCACATAGGTGTAGGTGCACACACACACACACGTGTATGCTTGCATACACAGGCCGGAATACAACCTGAGGTGTCATTTCTTAGCTGCAGTACACCTTGTTTTTGGAGCCAGGGTCTCTCTCTGGACTGCAACTCACCACTTATGCCAGGCTAGTAAGCTTCTAGGATCCTTCTGTCTCCGCCTCCCCTGGTGCTGGAGTTATAATCACACATCACCACACTTGGATGCTTGTGCCTGGGTTCCAGAGATCAAACTCAAGTCTCCATGTTTACAAGACAAGCACTTTACTAACCGAGCCATCTGCGCAGCAGACCCTAGTCAACTTAGGTTTATCTATCTATCTATCTATCTATCTATCTATCTATCTATCTATCTATNATCTATCTATCATCTATCTATCTACCTACCTACCTACCTACCTACCTACCTACCAACCTACCTATCTATCTATCTATCTATCTATCTATTTATAGATTTATTCAACTTAGGTTTTTAAAGAAGTCTTGGGTTTGTGGCAATATTGGACAAAGGGGTTTCCTAACATATCCCCTGGCCAGTCAGTCCACAGCTTCCCCCGTTGTCTTAGTCAGGGTTTCTATTGCTCTGACGAAACACCATGACCAAAAAGCAAGTTAGGGAGGAAAGGATTTATTTTACTTACAGTTCCACAGCACTGTTCATTAAAGGAGGTAAGGAACTCAAACAGGCCAGGATCCTGGAGGCAGGAGCTTATGCAGAGGCCATGGAGGGGTGCTGCTTACTGACTTGCTTCACATGACTTGCTCAGCCTGCTTTCTTGTGGAACCCAAGACCACCAGCCCAGGGGTGGTGCCATTCACCATGGGGTGGACCCTTCCCCATTGATCACTAATTGAGAAAACGCCATACAGCTGGATCTCATGAAGCCTTTTCAACGAGGCTCCTTTCTCTCTGATGGCTCCAACCTGGGTCAAGTTGACACAAACCCCGTCAGTCCACCCATTATCCATATTCCACATCAGAGTGATGGGTCTTTGTTCCCCTTAGTGGATCTACACAGGCACGCCTTCATCACTGGTGTCTAGTTTACCTTAGATTCACTCTTGCTGTTGTATGTTCGGTGGCTTGGACCAGGGTTCAGTGCCACAGGCCCATGGAGGATGACGCAGAGCAATTCAACTGCCATGGAGTCCTCTGTACCCACCAGGTCATCCTTCCTTCCCTGTAACCTTTGGTAGCCCCTGTTCTCTGAAACTCTGACCTGTTCATCATGTCATGTAGCTGGAATCAGAAGCCCAGTAGTTTTTTTCTGCTTGGCTTCTTTCACTTAATGTTTTACTCAGCACCTTTTGTATCTTTTCATCATTTGGTCGCTCTTGTTTTGGGGGTGGTGGTGATGAGACAGGGCCCCAGTCTGGCCTCAAACTCAGGATCTTCTTGCCTCAGCCCCTCTAGTACTTCGACTGCAGATGTGTGCTAGCGAGCCTGGCAACTCTTGCTTCTCAAAACATGGAGTAACATTCTAGTGGGGATGTGCTATAGTTTATTATCCATTCACCTACTGCAGGACATCATGGGGTCCTTCCAAGTTCTGATAAAGCTGGCTTCTTAAGCAGGTCGAGAGGGGCTTGTAAAGACACAGAGAGATGGGATCAAGGCCTTTGTGAAGATGGCTATTTGATGAATAGAATGTGTATATGGAGGGACCTGTAACAGAGAGGTCTCATTTCACTTAGGGGATCATTCCAAACCACAATGCTAATCTCATGACAGTGACAGTCTGCTATTACTATTGTGTCTGGAAACAGACATAAGAAAAAGCTGATTTACACACACACACACACACACATGCACGTGCACTCAAGCACCCATGCACGCATGCTAAGTGGGCTAATGAGATAGTTTAGTGGGAGTTTGTTGCTAAGCTCGATGATGACCTGAGTTTGGTCCCTGGGACCCAAATGGTAGAAAGAGACACCTGACTTTGACCTCCATATGCATACTGTGGTACTCACTTGAGTGTGCACACACGTACAGGTTTACACACACACACACACACACACCATAATAAATAAATGTAAAACATAAGAAGTTTTTCTGGGATGAATTTAAGTCATGGGTGTTGCTCTGAAAGTCAGGGGGAGGGAACCCAGGCTGTGGGCCTGTGGGCTTGAGCACTGTTTGCTCCTCATGACTCACAGAACTGTGTGGCTTGTGCTTTTGGAAGAGCTTCACTGCATGCTTTGGAAGGAAGCCCAACATTGGAGGTGGTGGTAACGGTGGTGATGTGGCAAACTGTCCAATTTGTCTGAACACGGGGAGCCACCCTCAATTTCTAAATAAACTCAGAGTGAGTCACACCGAGAACAGAGTCCACAGCCTCATTATAGGAGAACAATTATCACCTCTATTCAATGCTTGATGAGCTCAGTGGGGTTTGCCTACATAATGATGCTGTCTGTGTTTGTGACCAGTCAGGTCAATATGTCACATAGAGGATCAAATGGCACCTATGTCCCCCACTTGACAGATATTATTTCATCTGTTAAAGTAACACACACTGGTGCTGTGGAGACGGCTCAGTGGATACAGCATCTGCCAGGCAAACGTAAGAATTGGAGTTCGGGTCCCCAGAGCCCACATGAGTCTCAGATGGTGATTCCAATGCAAAGAAGATGGAGGCGGGGCATCTCCAGAGCAAGCATATGGGACAGACTAGTCATTTTGGTGAGCTCTGGGAGAGCCTGATTCAGTGAACAGGATGGAGGTGAGTGAGATCCAGAAAGGTTCTCAACATGAACCTTGTGCCTACACACACACACACACACACACACATGTGCACGCACACGCACACATACATACACATACACACACAGCAGCAGCATACACACATGTGCCCACTCACTCACATGGAAAGTACACATGCATACATGCACATAAACCATATACACATACACGTAAAACATGTTGGCAGACCTCATAAACTGTCTCTTGGATGTACTGACATTGTTAATATCTCTGTCAGGATTGGTGTCCCTGAGGATGCCATGGGTTTGCAGTCTGGGGAGCTCATATTTCACCCACTTTAATTCTCTCTCCTCCTGTCTAATGCTTCACTTGATGTCTTACCTCTGTGGTTATGCAGATTGTAGTGTGTCCATCTAAGGCTTAAAAGATACTTCCACATATAAAAGAAAACATACAGTATTTTTAGACTTTATGGGTCTGAGTTATCTTAGTCAGGATGTTTTTTTGTTTTTTTCTAGCTCCATCCATTCACCTACAAATTTTATTTTTTTGTTTGTTTTGCTTCATTTTTGTTTTTCAAGTCTCTCTGTGTAGCCCTGGCTGTCTTGGAACTTGCTCTATAGACCAGGCCAGTCTTGAACACACAGAAATCCACCTACCTCTGTTTCCCAAGTGCCCAGCATTTTGTAATTTTTTTAACAGCTGAATAATATTTAATTGTGTAAATGTACCACTTTTTCATTAGCTGTTCATTTTCCTAATCAGTTGATGGACCTCTAAGCTGTTTCCAACTTCTGGCTACTATGAACAGAGCAGCAACGAAAATGGATGAGCAAGGTTCTCTGTGAGCAAGGTTCTCTGTAGTAAGATGTAGAGTCCTTTGTATAGATGCCCAAGAGTGGTATATCTTCCCAAGGAACTGCCACACTGATTTCCACAGCGGCTGTACCAGGTTGCCCTCCCACCATGGATGAGTGTTCCCCTTTCCCCACATCCTTGCTAGTATGAACTGTGATTTGCTTTATTGATCTTGGCCATGCTGATTGGTTTAAGATGAAATCTCCAAGTAGTTTTGATTTGCAGTTTTCAGAAGCACATTGAAAGTGTGTGTCCTGGGAGGTAGGTGTTAATCTGTGTTCAGCTGCACTCTTTCTCAGGCCCAACAGCTCAGTGTGGGAAATCTCTTCTAAAGTATTGAACTATTGCGAAATCTTGCTACAGCAATATCCATTCTTTGGAAATAAAAATACTCTCATATCTAGGGAGGAATCCTAAACTAAGCAAGCCTGCAGGAATTAAAGGCTCGGTCATTGCAGAGTTACTTACGATAGAGAGAAAGCTTGGTTCGGTTTCTTAGCAAACAAAATTGAAATATGTAACATTAGAATACTGCTTACTAACCAAATGTCCGAGGAAGCAATTCTAGGAATTAACCTGCTAATTCTGGATGTTGGCAGAGGAAAATGGGAAGATACCCAAGGCAGACTGTATGAAAAAGCAGCTATGAATTGACCTGTGTACCCAGCTATATGAATGAATTCACCTAAGGAAATGGGCAGTGACATCAGAATTTGAGGCAAGGGCTAGGAAAATAGAATTCATTCATTTGTTGAAACCCTTCTTAATATTGCTGATATTTTGTCAATGACTTTTTATTAAATATTTTATTTAATCTTCATACATGCCTATAATGTATGTGGATCCAATTCACCCCCATTCTTTCCCCTTCAATTGCTCATTTTTCTCTCTTAACTCTCACTTGTCTTATGAGACAGAGTCTCACTATGTAGCTCTCTTCCTCTCTTTTTAATTTAATACTCACCAAGTCCATTTAGTGTTTCATATATGTGCATGACTGTGGGGCCATTTATTACAGCAGTTCTTAGCCTTTATAATGCTGTGACCCTTTAATACCATTCCTCATGTTGTGGTGACCCCAACCATAGTTACTTTTGTTGCTAGCTCATAGTGTAATTATGCTATTGTTATGACTCTTAATGTAAATATCTGTTATGCAGAATATCTTATATGGAACCCTGTAGAAGGGTCATTTGACTCCCCAAAGGAGATGTGACCCACAGGTTGAGAACCCCTGTATTAGAACATAAGTAGTTTCTCAGGGCCTTTATCCCTGAAGAAAACTCATTCTCCACCTCCCAGTAGCCACCAATTGCCAGTGGCTCCTCAGCTAAGGGTGGAACCTCATGTGCCCCTCCACCACCCATGCTGGGATTTTGACTGGCTCGATGTTGTACAGGTCTTATGTGTTCAGTCACAATCACTGTGAGCTCATGTGTGTCAAGGTGCTGCCCTTTCTGACAAACACTCTTTCACTAAAGACATCCACCCTCTCTGGCTATTGCAATTTTTTGCCCCCCTCTTCTAAGGTTACTCCTGAGCCTTGAGGTGGTGGTGGTGGTGGTATAGAGGTCTCATTTAGAGTTGAGCATTCCAGTCTCTTATTCTCTGTGTGCTGACCAGTTGTTGGCCTCTGTATTAATTACTTCCCCCTGCAAAAAGAAGATTCTCGGATGAAGGTTGAGAGATGCATTAATCTATGGGTATAAAGATAAAAGCTTGGGGCAGTTGATAAACTGGGTCCATTTAGCAGAATAGGAGTGCTGGGTTCTTCCCTAGGGCTTATGTCCTCGCTAACCACCAGTTGGATTACTTTTAAATCAAGGTTTCATAGCCTTCTTTTATGAAGATTCATAAAATTGAAATGTCCATAATGTTATGTATTTTGTGGCAAGACTTAAAATAAATTCTTTTAAATGTCAGTTCTAGAATTGCTCTGGGATCACGAGAAAAGAAAGGAAAACAGTTTCCTTAGTGTTACCAAAGGCATCGTCAGGGGCTGGGGAGGTAGCTCCGTGCTTGCTGTGCAAGCATGAGGCCATGAGTTCAAAGCCACAGCAACCATGAGAGAAGGCCACGCTCAAAGACTCCGGCATTATGGGAGGAGGAGGAAGGGGACACACTAAGTCATGCCATCTCTCAGTCTGGCTCCATGTTCACTGAGAGACACTGCCTCAAGGGAATAAGGTAGAAAGGGACAGCACAAGATATTAGGTGCCTTCTTCTGGCTCCACACATGTGCACAGGCTTCTACACACACACTACAGGAACATCTCCACCACACACATACACCATACGCACATGTGCACAGACAAACACATGACATTCAAAGCATATTTCTTGGATGGCCTCGGCTTATGGTTGAAAGTTAATACTGGCCCTCTAGTGGCTTAAACCTGTAACCAGACAACTTTTGTTGCTTCCCCTAAAGCCTCTGCTATTGGAGATAATGGTACCATCAAATAAAAGCACATGTGGGGAGTGTAAAAAGCATCAATGAGCAACCTTTTCTATCCTAAATTGGCCCTTGGCATTTCTTCCATGTTTCCAAAGCAGGGCCAAAAAGAAACTGGGAGCCTGTGCTGTGAAATGGAAATAGTTAGATTTCAGAACCTGTTCTGTCAACCGCTGGTAAGATGACCCCGAGCATCTGTGGCTCTCTGGGACCATATTAAAGAGTACTATCTCATCAAAATGCTCACAGCAGTTGGCGGTAGTGCAACAAAATGCTGTGATTGTCACCCTGTTTCTAGTACCAACCCTGGGGTCATAGTACTTTTCTTGGTGCTGGGGTGAACAAAGTAATAAGCCATAGGGATGGTTAGTTTTAATCATCGACTGGACACACTGTAGAATCCTTTTGGGGGAAAGTCTTGATAAATGGTTGTCTGCATCTGGTTGGTCTGTGGGCATGTCTGTAGGGATTGCCTTGATTCCTTTAGGGGATATGAGAAGACCTGTATCTGGTTGGGCTGTGGGCGTGTCTGTAGGGATTGCCTAAATTGCTTTAGGGGACATGAGAAGACCTAGCTTGAAAGTGAGTGGCACTATTCCCTTGCTTGAGGGATGGCCTGTGCAAAAGTAGAGAAAGCCAGCTGAGCTCTACGCATACACACACCCATTTCTCTCTGTTCTACTGTGGATGTGATGTGACCATCCCTCTCAGACTCCCACAGCTGTGACTTCCCACAGTGACAACTGGGACCAGGAACTGTGAGTTAGAATAAACATTTCCTTCCCCAAGCTGCTTTCTGTCAGGATGCTTGTTACAGCAGCAGAGCAGAAACTAACGCAGAGAGTTGTCCACAGGTGTCCACAGGCATCCATAGGTGTCCACAGGCATCCATAGGTGTCCACAGGCATCCACAGGCATCCACAGGTGTCCATAGGCGTCCACAGGCATCCACAGGCTTTTCAAGGCTTTCTGACTACTTCAGGTGATCTGTGTGCATGCAGAGACAATGAAGGTTGATGACTTGTGAATGTTAAAGCACCGATCAAGTAGGGTGTTACCGCTTCATTGATGGTGGGCTTCGTGGCTGTGTCTGCGTTGTTCATACAATTCTCATGGTTGACCACAGTCTACTACTGACAGCTTAGTTGAAAGCATCTTTTCATCTTTGTGGTGTATAAAATGCCTGTCATAAGCTGGGAGTGTCCCAGACTCAGTGGAATAAGGCTACCAGTCATACGCTATGTGAATGGCAACAACAACAAACCCCAAGTAAATAAAAGTCCATATTTACCAAGATCCAGGCAAAGGGTATATGTTATATGCATTTTTAAAAATAATCTTTAGAAGTTCAATGGATTGTGGGATGGAAAACTACTGGAGAAACCATGAATGAATTTTTAGGCATGGCTACAAGGATTCCCAAGGTCAACCTTGAGCTGGATTGAGATCAAGAAAGGCAGACTTGGGTATTAGAAGGAGGCAAATGGGCTAGTCCTGGAAGAGAGGGGCTGCCATCTGGTTTTGGCCTAGAGAAACTATCCTATGGTGGTTGCCTCACTCTGACTACTTGGTTCTTGACAGAACCTCCAGTTTCATTGTGGTCCAAAATGAGTGCTTGGCCCAGGGTTTCCTGCACTCCTTTCTGTCTCTTTTGCTTGGAATGGTAGCTGCTTTAAGCTGTCTTCCTCAGCCTCAGCATTACTGACACTTTGGGTTGGCTGGTTGTCTGTAGTAAGCCTTTGCTGTGCGATGTGGAATATTGTGTGTGGCCTTTATTCATGAGATGGTCATAGCACCACCCAGCTGGGACAACTGAGGTTTCTAGACATTGCCAGATGTCCCTTAGGAATGTGTGCGTGTACCATTCACAAAGTCTAGAGTTTATTTTTGATAACTGTCCAATCCTGTCACTGAGGTCTTTGCGGTGGACTGCTCTACTCCACTGTAAATCTACCAAGGAGCCTCTCTGCCATTAACCCTTCATTTAATTAGTTTTGTGACAGGGTCTGCCTGTGTAGCTCAAGGCAGTAGTGAACCTGTGATCCTCCTGCCTCAGTGTCTTAAATGCTGGGGCCAAGGATGCACTGCCACATCTGGATTCCACGAATCCTTCATTGTGGTTAGGGTGGAGGGGACTCATTCCTGGGGGCACTTTTTCTTTTTCTTTTGAATTATTTTTTGACTTATAGAACGTTTGTAAAGATGAAATGGCGCATTCCAATATCACCATCTCCTTGCTGGAATTGTTGCCCCTTATGTAGCCGTGACACAGTTATCAAAACTGTCTTAGCATTGACTTTCAGAATACCATTTACTGAGCTGTTGTTTGGATTCCCTTACTTTCTCTCCAAATTCCCTTTTTATTCCCCTGATCATCTTCATGGCATTTGCATACAAATCTGTGTAGGTTTTTTTCTCACCAATGGAAGGAATATAAAATATATTTCTGGAAAACTGCAGGTTTTGGGGAGAAAAATCCATAACAAGCGCTATCTATAACAGAGATCTTAACATCATTGAAGTTGGTAGGAAAAAGTTGGTGGTGAGTGGGGAATTCTCTCTCTCTCTTTGTCTCTCTCTCTCTCACATGGAGGTCAGAAGAGGGCATCAGATCTCATGCCGCTGGAGTTACAGGCAGCTGTGAGCCTCCTGATGTGGATGCTGGGAACCAAACTTGTGCCCTCCACAAGACGAACAAGGGCTCTTACCTGCTGAGCCATCTCTCCAGCCCTAGAATCTAGAATGGCGCGTGAACTTTTCTAAGAAGAGACCTACTGCCGTCAGCACTCAGTGAGATTTGAACGATCCCCCATCTCTGCTGAAAGTGGAAAGCCTCGCCTGAAGTTGACTCTGAGTCACAGAGAGCTTGAAGAAGACCATTTTCCAGATCTTGCAAACAGTCACCTACAAGCGCTCTGGCCTCGCTTTCAGTGATCTGTCCTTGGTCACTGGTTTTCTCTAAGTGATGGATGCTAGTGGGGTGAACTCAAATCACTGTTTCAGATTTAGGACAGGCGAGTTGGACACCTTCCAGTACTAGCTGATAAACACAACGTGAATATGGAGCCACAGGGAAGCGCTCCAATCTACTGATGCTGGTACGTGTGAGCTGTAAGTAATTGCAGGTTCTTGGTATCATTTGTGGCTCAGCCATTTCTCACTAAAGTCAGCCTGATTTGGGAGCTGATCAATGCCATGGAACCCGTTTTGTCTTCTTTTAGGCCGTAGAATTTCAAAGATGCTTAAGTCAATATTCCTTTTACTAATGCATCTTACGGAAATGCCTGGGTCCCCCCTTCTTCTCATATAATTAATTGACCTGCCTGCCACCCACGAGGTATAGTTGTTGTTGCCTATAATTCTCCCTTGGTCTAATTGCCATTCTGTTTTCAGTTCCATTTGTCTTTAGATAGTTCTTTTCTCCCCCAGTAGTATGGGGCGTGTGTTGTACTTAGTTTTATCGTTCTGTGCATTTGCTTCTCCATGTCAGCATAATTTTTCTACCTTATAATATCGGAGATGCTATAAGCATCCATCAGCTCAGTAGAAGAGCAGGAGAGATTAGACATCATTTATCTGTATTGGTTGTTCATCGTAATGACCCGCTGGACAACACGAACAGATAATCTGTTGCTTTGATGGAAACTAATTATTCTTGAGCATGACAGTCTCGAAATAGCTTTTGTGACATTGTTTTTAAAAATGACAGCTACCTAGCCGTTATTAGTGCAAGCGACGGCTCAACCATGTTCTCTGATGATTTCCCTATGTAAGTACCATGGCAGTTTGGATTTGTCTTTTTTGCTATTTCTTTGAGAAAAGTGGAATTAAGATTTAGGAACTTTAAATTTTCAATTGTCATACATAAGGCCTAATAAAAGTGTATTTACTGTTTGGTATTTAATATTTTCTCACATATCTTTATTTTGTGTGGATATGTACGTGTGTGTGTACCTGATTGTGTGTGTGTGCACATATGTGTGTGTGTACGTGTGTGTGTTTAGGTCAGAGGATACTTTGCAGGAGTCTCTTCTCCCCTTTCACCATGGTTCCTGGAATTGAGTATGTACACACACACATATACACATAGATATTCTACATATCATTTGGTACCTTACTTTAATCACACACAATTTGATTCCTCCCCCCACAATGTACACATGATTCTTTATACAACTGGTGCATCTATTTAAATTGTTAAGTAATTGTATGAAACGGGGTATGTTTCCCCCTATTGCCTCTGGTTTAGAAAACTTTCGTCAGGCACAGGCCAACGGGAGGAAGACATGACCTGGAGCCCTGCCTAGTTCAATGGGTGGTTTAGGTTGAACCCTTTGCAGTACTGAGAGACACATCTTGGTGAGAAAAGGTGCACACCTTGGAGGCAGGCGACCTGCATAGACTCCGCCTCCAGCTCAGCTCTGTTTCAGGTCCCTCTCATGAAATGGGAGTGCTAGTGGACTGGGCAGTGTTTGATCTTGTCTCCGTGTAAATACTAATATTCAAGATCCTCCTGCACAGAGAGAGCCAGGACCACAGGAGTGCTCTATTGTATCTGTGAAACTTAACCCCTTCTCTCTTTACACTTACCTGTATTCATGTATGTGAAGCAGATGTGTACATGTCATAGTATGATGGAGACAGGAGGACAGCCTTGGATAACAGTTCTCACCTTCACCTTCTTTGCAACTGACTGTATTGTTTACCACTGTGAGGGTCAGGCCAGTTCGAATGGCCCTCAAACCCCTAGGCATCCTCCTGTGGCTGCTTCCCATGCCCTCACAGGGATACAATGCTTTGAGATACTCTGACTTTCACTGTGTTTTGGGGTTTGAAATCATGTCCTTGCATTTCTACAGTGAGGGCTTCCATCCACCAAGCCATCTCCCCAGCCCTCAAGTATTCTTAGCTTGTGTTTTCTGAGATAAAAGTCTTCATTTTGACAGGCAATCATGCTTTCTAGGGTTAATTATAATTGCATGCTGGTGACACAATATTTATTCTGCCAGTAGTGGACAGATGCCTTTCTCTTTGAAAGCACTGCTTGGGACAGCCTTTGTCACCACAGAAGTATGGTGATGCTCACTGATGGAGGGAGAGAAGACACTGGCCAATCCTGGACTCACCTAGCAAGACCGCATTGGAACCCTTGTTCCTAGAACCTTCTATTGCTCATATACTGCCTCTGAGCCCATAGCTAACTACTGCATGAATGCAGCCTACAAGTTCCATTCTTGTGTTCTTGTATCACGTTGACTTTGAGAAAGGTGGGTTGTAACACTATGATGGTTAATATGTGTTAACCATTGCCACTAACATTAGCTGTAGCTAGCGCAAATGGGCAAATACTATATAGAGTCTGGGCATTTTGTAAGACACTCACTCACAACATTATAGATGAGGAAACCAACTCAGCCTCTGTAAGTTTTCCAGAGACTTGGCTGGTGACGTTACTAGGTAGGGGGAAGAATTCGTTCAGTAGAGAGAAACCAAACACATCACATGGCCACAGATCTGGTCACAGGCAGAAGGTGAATGCTGCTGTTTTCCCTCTTAGGAGGATGCCATCAGGAGTCTTAACTGGAAGACAGTTCCCCATTCTCAAGCACTCCCAGAGTGCTGCCTCTGATGCCTGGTCCTTAAAAAATAAAGGTAAACAAAGCCATTCCTTGTGTTCTCCCAGCAGCCGGAGCTCTCTCGTGCTGACATCTGCAAAGGTCCTGGGCTGGAATCTGCAGGGCTGGTGATTAGTGCCAGCAGCCTGGCCTGTGTCTACAGGACATCTTGTAGCACAATCAGGGCCCACTTCATCATGCTTGGTGACAAGACTTTTCCAGAGGAAGTCACCGTCAGGGACCAGCTCAGTAGCTAATTAGACAAGGGGACTTACACGGCAAGTACAGGCCCACTTCAATAGGCTGGAAAGGGCGGGCCTGTCAAGCCGCTCTTGGCGGCCCTGTGCTTTATGTCCGTTCCTGTACTGGTTGAACATTAACACCCAGAAATCTGCTGATTTTCTCCCATCCCTCAGCCCATGCAGAGAAGGAGCGGCAACTGAGCAGTATGCCTTAAAGGTGGCCCCGGGGTTCATTCTCCATGAAAGCATCAATCTTCAACTCATTGTGATAGAAGCGTCACAAGATGTGGCTACTGGGAGAGATGGGCAGAGGTGCTGTGTGTGGGTTTTCCAGTGTCCACTATGATTTCTTCCTTTTCCTAGGATGTTTGCTTTGAGAGGAGAAAAAGCCAAAGCCTTTAACAAAAGTCTAAAAGGTTTCCACATGGAGACAAAAGCTAAGGAATTGTAAGTGTTTCTTTCCTTTTGACTGTGGTCATTTACTTGATGGTTGAAAACAATTTTAGATGAATGTGTTTACCAAATTGTCAAAATAGAGAGGTAGACAGCAAAAGAATTTTGCAAAAAATGATTAGAGATTTGTTTGATATTTTAGAATGTAAAACAATATAAACACAAAATAGCAACAGCAGTGACAACAGAAAACAATTAGCTTATAACTGGATAGGATGTCTTCTTGACAGCTTACTTAATTAAGTCAATAGGATATAAAAGTCTTTAAAGATGCTCTGTGTGTGTGTGTGTGTGTGTGTGTGATTAGAACATCTCAATTCTCCTTCCACCACCTGTGGCAAATGTAGGAGATGCTAGAACTCTTAAGAAAACTCTCAGAGATATCTCGTTCAGTCCTGTCAGGCTCCAGATGAGAAGATGAAAACCCAGGGTGAGCATCCCATGGTCTCTCTGCCTTGCTCTTTCTACAGCACCATGTTCTGATGTTGTAAGAATTTGGGGCAGTTGGGGTAGACCATGTTTCTTTTTTCTTTTCCTTTTTTTTCTCTTTTTTATTTTTATTGAGCTCTACATTTTTCTCTGCTCCCCTCTCTGCCTCTCCTCTCCCCTGCAACCTTCTCCCATTGTCCCCATGCTCCCAGTTTACTCAGGAGATCTTGTCTTTTTCTACTTCCCTAGAACGTGTTTCTTTAGATTGATAATGAGGACGGAGTCCACCTCACAACCCAGAAAGCCAGTGACTGTGAGCTACCCAAAAGCCTTCCCTGTAAGAGTCTGTCCAAGGGGATTATTTACCTGTGTCTTCCTGAGAGTGAGAGGCTGTCATCTTGTGACTGAACTTCAAGGGAAGAGTGTCCTTGGGGCTGAGTCCTGATATACGGATGCTAATTTGTACACTACATCAGAGTGCCAGTCACAGGGGGAGAGTGGAATCCCTTTACCTGCTAGGTGAACAGAAGTGACAATCGTGACCACGAGAGCTATGGTGATGTGCCATCTGAGAGGAGAGTCTTTGTGGCTTACACAGTTTCCATTCATTTAGTTGGCTCCAGTCGTTCCAGCAATGTTGTTAAAGTAATGAATAAATCCATATTGAAAACTAGAGGCTTGGGTATGAAACACAACTTCTGTCTGGTAGAAGATTTATGACTTTCCCAGAACACTGAAACTTTTGGGGTCTTCAATATCTTCAGATACACAAAGAACAAAGTAAATATATGTCTAAGGAGATTTCTTATTTTTTCTTTTTCTTAAAAAATTATGTTGGGCTGGAGAGATGGCTCAGAGGTTAAGAGCATTGCCTGCTCTTCCA
>LOJH01020960.1:0-17202 GCA_001685095.1 Ellobius talpinus | reverse complement strand
TGTGTGTGTGTGTGTGTGTGTGTGTGTGTGTGTGTGTGTGTGTGTGTGCATGCTAGTGTTCCACCACATAAGAACTTGAACTTGATAATATATTTAAGTGAGAAAAAGTCTACTCAAGACTGAGATAAGCATCCTGACATGGCCTTTCTCGCCCAGGTCTTAGACAACTCTTTGCCGTTGGGAATCAAAATGAGACGGGCCTTTGTTTTTATATTCCAGGTCATTACTAGTTAGCCAACTAGCAAATGCTGTC
This sequence comes from Ellobius talpinus, assembly GCA_001685095.1. NCBI lineage: Eukaryota > Metazoa > Chordata > Mammalia > Rodentia > Cricetidae > Ellobius > Ellobius talpinus. The sequence continues at coordinate 16,949 of LOJH01020960.1, read as the reverse complement.
AGAACAGCTTCAGAATCCGGATGATCACCACATCGATTTTTATTTCAGGCAAACTGGTTGGGCGGTTCCTCCTTCAGAGAACCCGAGTGGGTTTCCCCTGATGAACCTAACTGAAAGGACTTGCTTCCACTTGAAGGATGGGGTAAACATCTGGCACAGAGGTGTGTGTTTAGAGAGCAGTGCAGAAATCTTGGAAGAAACCAGGAGCCTCGGGCATAGCTAGCAAGCCAGGGTCACCAGTTTCACTCCCGACTCCTTTATTCCTTTAGCTCTGACCTTGAATGGGACTTGGCTGAGTGCTCCCCCCTCTGCTGTACGGGAATGGTGAGGTGCTGAGTCAGAACTAAGGCTGGGACGCGTCGCTGTGAATAACTGGAAATCACTTTTTTGACAAGGGCTTGCTTCCACAGGGGCCTTTGTGTGAACACAGTTGGGGAATATGGACACGTACGCATTTCAAGGCATGGACAATCCAGGTTTGGATGCATACAGAAGCATGGTCAGAGTTCCGGGACCATGGCGAATTGTTATGAAAGGGAACTGCAGTGGAGCAAGAAGCGCAGGAGCAGTTAGAGGAGCAAGAATACAGGAAAGGAGAGCAAGGAGATGTTTTTCACTCATGTACACTCTCAACATGCATCTTCTGAGTTCTTCCCTTACACTGGATTACACTAAGATGCACACAGGGACTCGGTGCAAGTGCCAGGCTCTGGTTTCAACTGTAGCAACATACATACGCTGAGGTCCATTATTTTCTTTTCTCTCATAAAACTCACTGGGAATTCAGGAAAAAAACAAAACAAAACAAACAAGAATAGCAGAACTCAGAAATTCTAATCTAGTGGTATTAGGAAAATAACTTCTGTGTCTAAATTTGTAATTCTAAAATTAAGGACTCCACTTACCTGGAGGATGGGGGGAGGTTCACATAAGATATTTAGTACACGCTTAAGGACATTCAGACTACTGTGGTAATAGTTGTTGCAACCGCATCAAAACAAAATGAGACAAAGCCCACTAAATCTGTATGGTTAATTGTGGAGAGTGATTTTTAAGTATAGGGAGGTATAGGGTTGGGTAGGGGAAAAAGGACTTAGACTCGTCAATAGTTTTACATTGTCAAAGAATCATTATGGTAAGGGTAAAAATACAAGGGAGAGGGTTGGAGGACTGGCCTTTATTTTTAGCTCGCCCACGGGATATTGGAAAAAAAAATCAACACGATGCATTTTAACTTCTTTATCTACAAAGCGAGCTGATGGTTATACTTACATTTGGGACACAGTCCCATTCCAAGCCTGATTTTTCTTTAACAAGAAACTAACAGTGAGTGAAATATAGTTAGGTAGTTGGTAGTGCTTATCTTTTAGGCTGGAAGTAAGCCATGAGCCTCTGCCATTAAGTATGTCTACAGGAGGAGAATGAGAGTGTAAGAACAAAGTTCTGGTCTAGACTGACTCCTTGAGAGGAAGATTCATCTGTGCGGACAGAAATATCCGTCAGTGTCATGGATTACTACAGTGTTGCTTAAGGAAAACTTGAGAACAAACTAGACCATTGACCAAGAACGTGCTTGAGGAGAGAGGGTAGTGCACACAGAATCCTTTCGTGACTTAACTGGCCGTTAGAATGCAGGCTGGTTTCTCGCAGCCCTGCCGTATGACACGTTTGAGGGTCTCAAGGGTAGTTTCTGGACCAGCCATCATCTGGGTCCTTGTTAACAATGCAAATTACTGAGCCCCACTCCAGGCATACTAAGTAAGAGGCTCCAGCAGGATTTGAACACTTCTTCAAGTGTTTGCGATGCTTGGTAAGGACTGAGAACCGCCAAAACAGACCTCATCCTAACACGTGATTAAGAAAGTACAGGATAGTTAAAAACAAAACAAAACCAAGTTCCAGATTTGTTCATTAATTCGTTCTTGTATTTATTGAGGAGTCCTTTGCTTGTTTTTATAAAACAGTACTAAGATATGCACAGAGGCCTGGGGAGATTGCTCACTGGGTGAAATGCTGCTTGCCAGTCTAAGGACCTGAGTCCTGTCTTTGAGGTCAGCCCACTGGGTGGGAGGAGAAAACTGACTCCTGACAATTGTACTCTGACCACCACACATGGCCACTGCGGAAGTCTGGACAATTCTGCCCAGTGTCTCCTGCTGAACCACAGCTGTGCCTTCACATCCAGAGGTCAGTTAAGCATATCAGAATCTTCTAGAAGGTTTTATGAAAGACAGGAAAGCTTCTTTCCCCACTATGTCTTAGGGAATGTGCTGTAGCCTCTGGAGGGAATGAGGGAAGGAAAACATAATCAGAAAACAAAAAAAGTCTACCAGTTGGGGAGTTTTGGTAGACTTTGAAAGTTTAGGTGGAGCGACCTGGAGAATGAGGCCATGTTTAGATTAAAAAAAAATCAGCGCAAGACATTTCTCAATGGCCAAGAGTGGCTTCTTAGGGACCAGGTGCTCCGCCGTCATAGTTAATATTAATGAGCCACACTGTACCTCCTTCCGAGGATCTGATCTCCATTGTCTCTTTCATTTTCTGGGCCTCTCCGTGAGACAGGCGTGGGTGGGTGCTATTGCTCCATCTCCTCATAAACGAGAACACCAGGAAAACCAATGCCTTCGATCAGAGCAAGCTCATCCAGTCAACAAATGTTTATGAAGTTTCTGACATTCTTTCCTGGCAGTTGGTCTCTGAAGGATCTGGGTGGGGATGGGTCTTCATTTGGTGACATCGAGGAGACTTAGTGAGCTAAGGGAAAACTGGACCACGCGGCTTGTCTACAGTTCCTGGGGGAAACACAAATTTGCACTCTTCTCTAAGTGAAGTTTCCCACCCATGACTCATCTGTCCCTTCATGGCAGCTCTCCATGGAACCTACCAGGAATCGGCTGTGAGCTTAGAGAATAGAAAGGCAAGGACTCCATTGACCGGCAAAGTGGGTTAAACTATTTTCCTGTTAACTAAACTCTGGAACACACTTTGTCCCAACCTTGTTTGTTTGGAATCGGTGAACACTCTTGCAACAATGGAAGTGTGTGTTCATAGTGTTCAAACAGGGTGAAGAGACCTCTGTCCTAGCCACACCTTCCAGGGATTTTATGACTTATGACATGTCACCACCACGTTTTTTGGCCTCTGCTTTCTCATCTGGACCAGGAAGGGGTAGTTTCAAGTGGATTTTGTGACTTCCTTTGAGGCTAACTAAATGCCTGCTTTCTGATGGCCAGGGCCTTGCCCCAACATTGTGAGCAGTGGAGGGAGGGAAAGAAATTGAACTCAGGGGCCTTGATAACCAGCTCATCAGCTAAGAGCAGCTACTGCTCTGGCAGGGGACCTGAGTTTGGTTCGCAGCACCCAAGCTAAGAAGCACATGATGATCTCCAGCTCCAGGGGATCCAACATATTCACACGCACATGCCAAGGCACATGCATGTGCACACACACACACAGGCCCACACATGCACACACACTAAATCAATAAATGTTTTTTCAAAAGAAAGAAAAAGGGCCCAGTCTGTCCTGGTAATAAGGAAAATAATTTAGAGTTAGATTTTTGAGGGAAAGGGTTTCACTTGTCTTATTTGTATCTTCAGTGTTTAATTTCAACATATTTGGCTTGGGTTCATTTAGATATATTTGCAAATAAACATATCAAATCGCTGGGTGGTACTGGCACACGCCTTTAATCCTAACACTCAGGAGGCAGAGGCAGGGAGATTTCTGTGAGTTCGAGGACAGCCTGGTCTACAGAGTGAGTTCCAGCACAGCCAGGGCTACCCAGAGAAACCCTGTCTCAAAACAAACAAGCAAACAAACTATGTATGTTAGATCTACCTGTAAATTCAATCACTTCAAAGTAATAAGGCACTAGGTAATTTTGATTTTGCCCTTCAGAGATTATTTGTTGTATCTGTGTGATGAAGTTCTTAGGTCTTGTCTGATCCACTCAGTTTTCATATTGGAACATTGAGGAGCAGAGAGCTAACTGATGTGTGGCTCCAGCTCCCTAAACTCCTTTGAAACTCTGTGGCTGTCAACTTTCTAGTTTTCTAGCCCAGCACACACTCACACATGCGCTCACACACACACACACATACACACACACACACTTTATTTTATGTGTATGGTTGTTTTATCACATGTGTTCCTGGTGCCCAAAAAGCCCTGAAGTGGTATGTCAAATCCCTTGGAACTGGAATTACAGACATTTGTAGCCACTGTGGGGTGCTGAGAATCGAACCTGGGTCCTCTGGAATAGCAGCTAGTGCTCTCAGCCTCTGAGCCACCTCTCCAACACCTCCTCCTCATTAGGATGCTTTCTTCACTCTAGTGCACCTGTCTTATTCGCCTTCTCCCTTGCCTAGTCCTTCCTTCTCTTTCCTCTGCTCCATCCCTCCTCTTCCTCCCCCATCCCTTCTTCACAAGAGCCTGTCACTCTATTGTTCTAATACTGAATTGTTGCCAGATTTTTCTGTCCTGCCTCCCAGCTCCCAAAGAACCACATGGAAACTTCTTATCAATTATGAAAACTTGGCCCATAGCTTAGGCTTGTTCCTAACTTGCTCTTATCACTTTAATTAACCCATATTTTTATTGATCTACATTCTACCACGTGACTTTTTTACTCATGTGAGATATCCTTCTGTATATATGTTGCTTTTATTGGTTGATGAATAAAACTGTTTCAGCCAATGGCTTAGCAGAGTACAGCTAAGTGGGAAATCCAGAGATATAGAGAGAATAGGCAGAGTCAGGGAGACACCATGTAGCTGCCGAAGGAGAAGGGTGCCAGAACTTTACCAGTAGGCTACAGCCTCATGGTGATACACAGATTAATAGAAATGAGTCAATTCAAGATGTAAGAGCTAACCAGAAATATGCCTGAGTCATTGACCAAGCAGTGCTGTAATTAATGTAGTTTCTGTGCGATTATTCGGGTTTGGGCAGCCAGGAGATGAACAAGCAGTCTCTGTTTACATTTTACCTCTCTCCCACTTTGTGTGTCCAATTTGTTCTGAGTCTGTCTGACCTCTCTGCCCTTCTTCCTAGCGTTCTCCCTGCCTCCCAAAATCTTGCTAAGCTATTGGCCATTTCGCTTTTTATTAAACCAATCAGAGGGACACATATTCACCGTGTACCAAAAGATTATTCCACAAGACTGGGTTATATCTTCTAGTCTTTTCTTCCTTTAGGGTTGAGGGTGCAGCTCAGTTGATAGAGTGCTTGGTTATTCTCAAGAGAGCCTTGGATTTGATCTCCAGCACTCTGTAAACCAGGTGCGTTGGCTCCACTTTATAATTCTAGTGCTTGGATGGTAGAAGCAGGAAAATGAGAAATTCACTGATATGTAGGGAATAGAAGTACAGCCCGGGACACTAGCAGACAAGGGAAAACAGATCAGAGAGAAACTGGACAACTTGTTACTTGGATTGTTTTAATCAAGTGAGCCCCAGGGCCCACCTAGCAGTGACATCAAGCCTTTTGGGTTGATGGATTGAAATCTAAGCCTTACCAGTAGATCGCCAAGTTTCACCTGCGCTGCTGTAGGATGAGTCCTGCCTCCATTTTGGCATGGGACATTCCCATTCTGCAGGGACACCAGTTTGGCGTCCGTGCCCCTTGTCTCTACTGGGCGCATGGTAGGAGTGTTTGACACGAAACCTTTTACAGCCATCCCTGGCTTTATTAGCAATCAGTTCAGAAAGCAAACTAAGAGAAGAACACAGTGGGGAGGGGTGGAGAACTGTGAGAGGTGCGAGGTGAGAGCTAGCTTCGGGCTGCCCCACCCATGCCACTGGCAGCCCTCTGACAGGCCTGGGTGGGAAAGCCCAGCACCTTGGGTTTTGATCACTGTCCCCCTGCCCCAGGTTCTGGAGACTTCAGTGAGAGAGAGACTCATTTCGCCAGTTTACACTTAGCTAATATATCCAATCTAATTGCATCATTACCCAACCAGGAGAAGCTTCTTGGATAATGAGTGACAAGCAGATAGTCCACAAAAATGAATGACATATGTAGATGGGTGTGGCAGGAGCTGCCTTTACCGTGGATATTGAGTCAGTTGAGGGCTTTTGGCTTACACTGTGAACAAGTGCCTAAAAAAAAAGCTTATTTTTTCTAATCTCCATATGTAATTTCTACTAATAAATATTTCTTCACCTTCACATCTACATAGAAAAATCGCCTCCTACACAAGCTCCACCTTCCAGCCAGGTCCAAACCCCTTACTCCCAACGTTATCATTATACCCAGGATTCCAGCTGCCCTTGGTTATGAAGGCTTCATGCGAATACGAACCAAAGGGCGTGAAACATGAAATGCTGCCACTTTCCCCTTCCCATTTCCCCCAAGTGAAATAACAGTTTATTCTGCTGCCTTTCAAATCACTCCCACAAAATTGGCAATACAATCGACACATTCCTGCTAATCCACCCCGAAGTTAATACACAGTGGTAAAGCTGCAACATTTGTCAAGACCATAGCTCCCCAATTACTGAAGAATTAACTAGGGATATAATGAGGAGGGTTAAGTGTAACTCAGTGCAGAGAGAAGCAGCCTGGCCCTTCTGTGTCTAACCCGCCAACGGAAACTTTCTATACACTCAAGAACGTGGAAGTGCAGCTAACTCCCATGTTTGCTTTAAATAAATAAAAAAAAAATCGCACCACGTTTTCTTGAGTTCAATCTAAGAATGGACAAAATGTCCCCAAGAGATGCTAGCTTGAGGGCTTTTCTGGACTAAGCCAATTTCCTGGCATGCTTGAAGAACCCCTGTGGGAGTGTCTGTTGTGAATCCACACAGCCTGGAGTTTGAGCTTTGCTGGGTGTTCATGGAAAGCAAAAGGAAGTTAGCTGTCTGGCTGTCTATGCATGCTGGAATGAGGGTCAGAAAACCTGGGTTTGGGTCCCAACTTTATGCTAGTAGCAATAATAGTTCTAGGAACAATCAATTTTTTTAATGCTATACATCATATCCCTGGAGGTTTTTAATATGCATTTTAGCCTTGCAGTGATCCTGGGAGGCAAGGAATGCACTTCTCAAGGGCCGTGATGAGGAAACCCAGGCTCAGAAAGGTGTTAATTGCCGGTTACCTTGTGGCGATCTCTTCTACCATAAAGCTAAAGCCCAGGTCTAGGTCCAGAGGAAGCAGGTGCTTCGCTTTGTACACAGCAAGGCGGATCTGAAAAGGGCATAATTAGTCTAGAATTTCCAGCCCATTGCTTAGGTCGTTGGACCATGATGTCTCTGAGCACCCGAGCTGGCCGGGGAGGTGAACCATTTCACATTTCATCCCTTTGGCCAGGAAACCACTTCTGCGCTCTGATTGGATCCCAGCAACCGCCCGCGATCGCTGTAGACGGGCAGTCAGGAGAGGAAAGAAAATGCTAATCGCGTGTTTGGCTGTTCCAGAAGTATCTTCCAGCCTATAAACGGACATGTTGCAGAGACTCCTTAGTGGTTATGATCAGTAAAGATTTGCCACCACTTTAATCTCTGAGCCCAGTCCACCCACAGGCCTCGAGAAAATGCCTGATTGATCAGACAGCATTGCCTATTTCAGCTCCTTGTCCATTGGAAGGGGAAGAACCTTCCGGAAGCGTGGGCACCCTGGAAAAAGGCTCTCCCTGTTCCTGGATCACACAGAGACAGTTTAGAGTCAAGGCTATGCCTTAAGTGAGCTTGGGACCACCAGAACCCCATAGAGGGTAACACAGGAACATTTTTTTTTCATTCAATAGACACTGAAATATAACGGAGGGGATTTTATTGCGAGTATACTCTGTATAGGAACAACTGAAAATATCTAAAGAGCTCTGCAAAGCTCTGTGTGCTGAATCTTCCTGTTAAAAATGCAAAATCTATGTTTAATTTTAATAAGAATAGAAACAGTTTTTGAAGACAAAGAGAAGAAAATGAAAGTATTACAGAAAGAACATAGTCACGCCACACCCATTAAAGTCACCACTTGTAAATTTCAATTCAGTTGACTTAGGAACATAAAGCTCATTTCTTTTCTTTTTTTGGCAATTTGGTTTGTTTATGAAACAGTCCTATTTTGTGAGTTCTTGAGTATTGATATCTAAAAATAAAAATAAAACAAAACTTTCAGCAAGATATGGGACATAGCTCCTTCCAGAAAATTCTTCAGAAACAGGAGCCCTCCTCTTTATAAGTATAATTTATTCTTTTTCTGTAGTTACTAATTAACTGTAGCAAAGTTGTTGCGAGTAAGGCTACAGTGACTGGTGAGAAGAAAAGCTCTGTAAAACAAGGCAAGAGCCCCATCTCTCCAAACAAAACCAACAAAGCAAAACAGTAAAGAACTCTGAAACTGGCAGCTTTTTACATAAATTCTTCTATCCCAAATTTAGATTCCCCCTCCCAAGTCACCTCAGACTATTCTTCCTCTTCCCTCATTTCTGATTTCTTTCCCTTCATTTAATTATTATTTATCAAATGACCTGGGAGTTTCTATGATGTTTTTCCACTTAATAAATCGGTTTCTTTTTGGCTCCAAGAACCCATGTTTGTGCTTTCCTTAGTTGCCTTCTGGGAGCTGTCTGTGGTCCCTGCTTTGTTTTCTTCTGTGGTCTAAGGACTCAAACCCAGGCCCTCCCACCAAGCTAGGCAAGTGCCTTGCCCAGCTACACCCAGTCCCTCCCTTGCTGGCCTTAAGCCTCCCTTTTTCCGTGAGAAGTGCTCAGTGTATGATCTCAGGCCTCAGTGGTCTTGGATAGATTTATACTTCTCAGTTGAAAGAACATTTTTGAGTTTCTTTCCTAGGCAGTGAAAATAGATATGTGTGAGGAAGAAAGACGGAAAAAAAACCCCCAAAAACCCGAAGTCCGCATTAGTGCCCCTGCAATGAATACTGTTTGGGTAGATAAACATTCCTTAAGATAGGATAAGATGGTGAGAGGGGTCAGCAGATAAAGACATCTGCCGACAGCTGGGAGATCTGTGAGTCCTGGGACCCATATGGTGGATGGAACAGACTTGCAAATCATCCTGAGTGCTGAGGCACACACTCCACCTACTTCACGTGATTAGACAGACAGACAGACAGAATAAGAAATACCCAAACTGATATTTACTAGATTAAGAAAAACCTTTGTGTTCCTCCTGCACACACTATCACTCAGTGTTGAGTGAACATTTGCTGAACCCTGGTTATGTGCCAGGCCCAAGGCTTTGACTGAACTTGAGAATGAATGAGACAGTCTTTGCTCATATTTAGCTCCCAGATAAGAGAAGCCCCTAAAAGATTATTCACGCCCAAAGCAGTAGTGAGAATAGCAATGCTGCCAGAAAAAAGGTTTGTTTCCTTACTATTCACTTGTCTTTAGGTGGGGGTTCTCTGTGTAGCCCTGGATGTCCCGAAACTCACTTTGCAGACTGCCTGCCTCTGCCTTCTGAGTGCTGGGATTAAAGGTGTGTGCCACAACACCTGGCAGGTAAGAATGTTAACTGATGCTTGATATTCTCTCTCATTTGATCCCACAAATATCTGAGCAGGCATTTTGTAAGGGAGAAACTGAGGCATAAAGAGAATAATGTTTCCAAATCCTAAGTCCACAAAATGGGGAAGTGGCAGAAGCAGGAAGCCAGTTCAGGTCTACTTGAAGCCAAGACTCCATGGATTTTTTTTTATCTTATTTACTTACTTGAGTGTGTGTGTGTGTGTGTGTGTGTGTGTGTGTGTGTGTGTGATATACATGTTTGGGTGCAAATACACATGTGTGTACAGAGTCTATGAAAGCCAAAGGTTGACATCAGGTGTCATCCTCCATCCTCCATCACTGATTGGCTAAATTGGCTGGCCAGCAAGCTCCAGGGACCAGGCTACTGCTACCCTGCACCCCCCCACAAACCCTCCTCTCCAGTGTAGGGGTTACAGGTGTGTGCTACTGCCTGTCTCATTTGCTAAGTCATCTCCCTGACCCCAGGGGCCTAAGGTGCTCTTTTAAGATTGTTTTTATACATACCAGTGTTTTATCTGCAAATACTCTGGTGCTCAAGGAAGCCAGAAATGGGCGTTGGATCTCCTGAAATTTGAGTTATGAGTGATCCTGAGCCACCATGCCTGTGCTGAGAGCTGAGCTTGGGTCCTCTGTAAGAGCAGTATGCATTCTTAATCACCGAGTCATCTTTCTGCCCCAAGAGCCTTTGGTTTTAGCCACCAATTCCTCCCAGCACTTTGCGCTGGTCATCTGTGGTCTTTGGTAAGGATGCAAACCCCTCACTACCATCCTAGAACAGTGGAGTCTGATTCTCTGCAGAGCAGGCCCAGGGATCCCATTTATCCAAAAGCACTGGTGTGCTGACCTAGGCATTTTGGAGATTTGTCTGTATTGTCCCAACTTTCCCATATCTCTCCTGCCTAAGATTCTCAGCTGACTCCTAAGGCAAAGAGGGAAGATTCCAGGGAGACTGGAGGAGGGAGCTGGAGGGATCCCACTGTAGCAGGATGGCAAGTGGTACCACCAACATTTTGGCTTTTCCAGGTTTTTTTTCCTTGTAAGGAAGCTGTTGGCAGCCTTTCAAACAGCAAAGTGTGGCAACATGGAAACGCATATGCTATAATAAGGAGAAAGAGGCGGGTGGGGGGAGGCAGAACACAGAATTGCGCGGCTGCTGCTATTCAACAGCTTAATAGCACGTCTGCATGTGAACTGGGAACATCCACACAAAACGAGAGCACAATGGGCTGCCCTAGTGGGTTACAGGCAACTGTAAAACAAACAAACAAATCGACTTAAGACAGTAATTTTCACTATTAACGCCAGAATGTTTATGCAATGAAAGCTTTAAAAGCCACCAAATGGCTCTTGGGGAGAAAGGAACAGCCCACTGTTCTCTTGCCTTAGGGGGCAAAACATCTTGTGGAACAGTTGCTTTGGGCTCTGGAAACCAATACAGCACACTCGCAGGGGTCCACTCTCCTCACTCTGCTTACAGAAGCATCCAGAGCTAGACGTGTGTACACAGACAGGGCTGCAGTGGATGGTGGTGCCCAGCAGACAGGCAGCTGTTGGCTTCTGAGTCACTGTCCAAAGCAGTACTGGTGGGACCACAAAACCCTGAAAGGACAGAAGCAGGGAAGTCATCAATACCCCACATGTTTAATTTATTTTCATAAACCTGGTTCATTGCATATTCTATATTGTTTGAGAGGTTGTACAAAATGCCCATCAGGAAGAAAGCTGGTACTCCTGATCCAATAATGCACTGTGGTTAAATGCATAACAACATTGGTAACATTAGCCAAGGGTTGCACCGTATCTAGGGTAGGCATCTCTCATACCGTATCTCATTAGTTTTTTTTTTCTGATAACACCCAAAGTATGGATTTACTTTCCCATTCCCCAGATATGGAAATGGTCCTGGAGAAATGAAGTAACTCATTTCAGGTCATGTTAGGATGAAATGGAATGAGGCCATGGTGTCAAATTCCCTCTCTCTCTCTGATGTACAAGAAGGGTGGTCACAGCCTCCTGAAAGAGCTGCTGGAAGATGCTGAGATCTAAGAGGAGAGGGATGGGGTAGAAGAGGACCAAGCTGATGTGTAGAGAAGTGGAAAGAGAGATCCAATCTGTTGACATGCAGAGGGGAGTCAGTGTTAGAAGACTCTGGCAAAGAAGATGATGGGCTCAACTCAAGGCTGATGGGTTTGAATTGAAGGCATGTTCCGAACATGAGATTAAATTTTCTAGTCATGGGAGAGAAGATTTTTATAGGAAAAGTCAAAGCCAACAAAGCCTTAGCATAAGCGTTGAGAAGGGGGCTCATCTGGGACTGGTGTAGAAGCTGTATGGTCAGTCATCCATCTCTATACTCCTCTACTCTTTCAAGGGGATCACTTCCCTTGGGTCTTGATGGTGCTCACACATGCCCGAGAGGCTCTCTTAGGAGGAGTTTGAAACATATCAAATGTAAGGCCCTCTTCTCTGTGGAGTAGAGGGCAAATGTAAAGACGTAGTCAGCGAAGAGGCGACTGCAGCCAAACACCCACGATCTACAAACACATATTTTCAGGTGTGGCTGAGTACAAACTATAATGCAGGAAAAAAATGTATCCAGTTCACATGTATGAGGGTACATGTGGGCATGCATGCATGCATGCATGTATGTGTAGGCTTAAAGTTACTTCAGACGCCTTCCTCAATTGTTCACTGCTTTAACTGAGGCCAGGTCTCTCACTGATCCCAGCCGGCCTAGCCAGCAAGCCAGCTCTGGGGAATCCCATGCCTCTACTTACCAGTGCTGGAGTTACAGGCAGCTGCCATGTCTGTGCGGTTTTTACGTGGGTTCTAAGGATCTGAACTCCATTCCTCATGATTGTGTGGCAAGTGCTTTATTCACTGCACCATCTCCATGGCCTGACGCTTGGAACTCTTGAGTATACAGTGACAGTCATGCCATGAAATATGTGACATGACAAGGCAGAATGGACAGACATCAAGAGTGCCCACAGAAGGGGCAGCGACTGGGATATGCGTTCGAGTGAGGACTATAAGGGTCTCAGAATTGTGTCATGGAATAATCTCTTTGTACACTGTGAAGATGTGTTGCTCTCATTGGTTTAATAAAGAGCTAATGGCCAATAGCTAGGCAGGATGAGGGTAGGCGGAATTTGTGGATGGTGGGACAGGGCTGGGGGGTATGAGGATGAAGAAGTGGGGAGCTGTCAGTCAGATAAGAGGGAACAGAACGAGTATAAGATGAGGTAACAAGCCATGAGCCACATGGCAACATGTAAATTAATAAATATGGGCTAATTCCAGCTGTAAGAGCTAGTTAGTAGTAAGCCTAAATTATTAATAAGTCTCTATGTAGTTTATTGGTGAAGCCGGTAGTCCCTGTGAAAAACCCCACCTACAGAATTGGAGACAGTAGGGGGCCCTGAAACAAGATGGAGTGCTTTTTGAATAAGAGGTTTACTAGTAGAGTTCTTTTGTTGTTTTGTTTTGAGACAAGTTCTCACTAATAAGTGCTGGCTGGCTTGGAACTCTTTGTCTCCCAAGTGCTGGGATTAAAGTCATGCACCACCATCCAGAATTAATAGAGCTCTTAATGTCACCGAATGACAGCATGGCTGGGGCTCTCAGTGGAGTTCAGGTCCACAAAGATAAACAGGCATCCCCTCTTGAAGATGAGAGAGAGAGAGAGAGAGAGAGAGAGAGAGAGAGAGAGAGAGAGAGANNNNGAGAGAGAGAGAGAGAGAGAGAGAGAGAGAGAGAGAGAGAGAGAGAGGCTGGGAGGGTCCCATTCCATGTAATTGTTGAGTTCCTGGTACTTGGTAGTCATATTGTCTCTAACTCCTAGGTGGCAGGGGACAGGAAAGGTTTAGCACTTTGCTTAATGCAAATCCATCACATGGGGGTGTGACACTTCCAGCTCCAAGTTGCTAGGGTGAACTTACTTTGGGGAAGGAGTTTATAGACTCACAAGCAGTTGCTTGATGGGTGCCCATCACCCCCTCCCCCAAAGAGTGACAATCACAGAGTCAGCTATGAAGGTGGAGAAAGAGGTTGCCACAAGTGAATGTGGCCCGAGTTAGCCCAACCCTAACAAGGACTGATAGGAAAATGGGTATGAACTGCTTTCGTGAGCTTAAGGTTCTGTGCCGTGTGGAGTAAGGAGAAGACACGGTGAAGGCGAGAGGCTGACGATGAAGGTGCCAAGGCGAGGAAGCTGAGGTGCTGATGCTCTGTGATTAGGAGTCTGATCACTAACTGCTCACTTCATTCATTCCTAGAAGGGCAGAAAACTGACGGTGTCCGAGGGGCATCTCTGCGATGCACACTACTTGCTCATTTCTTATCAATCTCTTCTTGTGCTAATAAACTTTGACTAGTGAAATTCCTTGAGGGCAAGGGAGTGCGTATCCCAGAAAGAAATATTGAAAAATTAGAGAAGCATTCTCATCGCTAATGACTTGGTCAACTGAGATGGGGCATTAGACCTCATTTCTGTTTCGTTATTAGGCGGAATGGGCTCTATTCCTTGGTGTCGAAAATATGAGCTTTTGATATTGCTGCGGAGTGTAATTGACTCTTCTGAGCCCTGTTTGAACTCAGTGATTCATCATTTTTCAAATTAGTAAGGACAGCATTAGGGTAATCTGAAGTGATCCTGAGTGAAAACTTCCCAGCGCCTTCCAAAACAATGGAGGAAGCTGCCACCCGCATGTCTCTTACCCTGTTGCCGTTTAGGTTTAATGTCCAATTGGAACCCCTTCCTTTAAATTTTTTCCCCCTTGAGGTGTTTTTTCTCCTTGCTCCTGGCAGCCACAGGAAGTGTGTCCATGCGACGTGCACAGCTTGGTTGGTTGAACTGGGTAGAAGTGACCGACCGCCCTTATAAAAGACAAGACACTGAAGAGTCAGGCCCTTTCCGAGCCATCCATCTTTAGAGCTTTCTCCACCCACGGGGCTGGGCTGTAGGCACCCACGGTCGAGCCCCGGCACTCCGCTTTCGCAATGTCATTATGCCATTGTCAGTTCTGCCGTGTATTCAGTGATTAATCATCATTTGGAAGGGGCTGCCGGGAGCCCATAGAAAAGAGGCAGTTCCAGCAGGTGGCTCCCCTGGGATTAGTCAAAAATGGTAATGGCTTGCTGCTGAGGCTTTGTCGGGAGAGGCAAGGATGCCACCTCGGTTTCTTTGGCGGGAAGGGAATTGAGTTGTATAAACCTGGGAAATCAACCCAGTCACACAAAAATAAATAAACAAACAAATAAATAAATAAAATAAACCCGCATTCAGAACGAGCCTTTTGAAGGTGTCCCCTAGGGGTGCTGTTTACCGTTAAAGCACACGTGCAGTTACAACTTGTTCATGCGATTGCTTTCAAGTTTTTTTTTTTTAATTCGGGGTATTCACATGCATATTCCTGTCAACATAACTGCTTAAAAATAACTCTGAGGAGGATGAGGCACCTGACATTTCACTAACAACTGCTTCTTACCTGAGTAAAATATCCAAGATGCTTTTACCCACAATAGCCACAACAATGGTCATGTGGCTCTTTAAGTTGACATTATACTTATAATAATAATAAACAACTATTATTGTTATAATTTAGAAAAAAAGAACCTGGCAACAAAGGCTTTGGTTCTGAAATTTAAAGATGATGGTTTCCATGGAAATACATAAAGGATGGGCAACGGGCTCCCCGAGATAGAAATTAGGGTAACTTAGTGTTGCCAGATGAGGAAATGAGGTGTCTGGGTGGGGAAGGGAGGTAAACCTGGGAAGAGGACAGGGAGGAGCTTGGGAACGTCACCCAGCCTCCTGCTGCCCGCCCAGCCTGCCCCGATTATCATCCATGTGACTTCTAAGTAAGAAGGTGGGTTTCCAGAACAGGGTGAGTGAGTCATCTATGGAAAGTAAAAAAGATTCTGTGTGTGAATGTACGTGTGCGCGCCTCTTTCTTTTACTTCTCTTTTGATTGATGTGATCATGGGGGATGGTCCCCCCAGAAAATTCCTCCTTTCAGGGATAGCTGGGATCCCAAACGGGTTCTGCGCACTTAACTCATTTTCATCGTAATCAGAATGTGAGTTTCAGTGAGCCAGTGAAAAACACATGAAGGGAATTGGCATTTAGTTTGAGAAGCAAATTGACCCCTTGTCCTGCGACTCCCTTTTTACCCAGCTTTGCCTGAGACGCGATGCTCCCTTGTATTTCTGCTTGCTTGTTCTCAGCTCGGTCTCTGAAGTTCAGATGCCATCTTGAAGGGATGCCTAGGGTGTGTGTGTATGTGTGTGTATGTGTGTGTGTGTGTGAGAGAGAGAGAGAGAGAGAGAGAGAGAGAGAGAGAGAGAGAGAGAGGCAAAGTAGGGATCCCTCCCCCAGAACAACGGCTACTTAGGCTTGAGCCCTAGTGGGGTGCACTGCAAGGGACAGCTGAGGGCCACAGTTATTCCTTGATGGGCAGTTGCCTGGGGCTGGAAGCAGCTGCTGCCTGGCAGGGACACAGGCAAGAGTAACAGTGAAGCAGGCAGCCTGGGAGGTGGAGGAAGGGGTCCTGGAGAGGATGATCAAGAGGAAGGGAGGCAGGTGATGGAGGCAGGAGAAAGGTGGAGTTGGTGAGCATCCCAAAGTCTTCTAGAAAAAGACTGAGATCCTGAACCCAGGCCTCAATTCCACGCCCCCACAATGTAAACCATTTTGGCATTTCACCCCACTCCTGGCCCTAAGAGGCTGCCAGAAGACAGCAGAGACAGACTCTCTCAGGTATGGCGTTGCCTCTGAACAGGCATCTCTCTCTGTTCAGAGCCATGGGTCCTTAACTGTGGTCCCTGGAGCAGCAGTGTTGGCATCGCCTGACAGCTTCTTAAAAATGTTCTTCCTTAGGCTCCCATAGACCTAACCAAAGCAGAATCTCAGCAGTGTTTGTGAGTGTGTGTGAGTGTGTATAAGTGAGTGTGTCTGTGTTTGTGTGTGTGAGTGTGTATGTGTGTGTCTGTGTTTGTGTGTGTGTGTGTGTGTGTGTGTGTGTGAGAGAGAGAGAGAGAGTGTGTTGCCGGGGGCAGCAAACTTTTAACAAGCCTTCTAGGTAAATCTGTCTTATGAAAACCACAGACCTAAATGTAGAGATTAGAGAACAGATGAACAAAAGTGCTTTCCTTTGTTTGTTTGTCTGAGACAGAATCTTGCTATGTGGTCTATGATTACCCTGGGACTTACTGGATAACCAACAAGGGCCTTGAACTCATGGCACTCCCTCCCCACGGATTCCTGTGCTGGCCACCAGGCCTACCTCATTTGGAGTCATTTATCAGTGGATTGGGGCAATTGGATGAAGGCAAACAGGGCCTTTCTAGTCCTGTCCCTCTTACAGGGGCAGAAGGCGCCTACCCCACTTGGAACTCAAGTTCTCCAGCCAAGATCACTGAGCTACTGAATGCAAGGACAGAAATAGATGCTAGGGGA
>LOJH01020959.1:327-20836 GCA_001685095.1 Ellobius talpinus | reverse complement strand
GGTAGCGTGAGTTTCCCAGTTTTCAATTATTAAATTATATCTGTTGTTTTGAGCGGGTCTGTTTATTTAAGCATACTGGTCAAATACGCCTTCACTTGGCGCCCAATGTGGGGCTCAGAGCCCTTTTACAGATCCAGTCAGTTGGGGCTGCATGGCATCCATTTGGGCATAGATACCCGCACCACGTCACACCCCTGCTGCGCGCAGCTTTCTCCCATGTCCTGGCCGAGAACAAGGGCACCTAAGAACACCAAGCACCAGCTCACACCTGCTGCTCTTGGCCTGCGGAACCCAAAGGCCAGCGCCTCCCGCTGGAGAGCAGATTCACTCGTGCCCCACACCACCACAACCAGTAGTGTGAGTTTCTCAGTTTTCAATTATTAAATTATATCTGTTGTTTTGAGCTGGTCTGTTTATTTAAGTGTACTGGTCAAATACAGCTTCAAAATCCTCATATCAAGACTGGACAAGGCAACCCAGTAGGAGGGAAAGGGTCCCACAAGCAGACAAAAGGATGAGGGACACTCCTACTTGCACTGTTAGAAATCCTATGAAAACCTCATACAAAAAACACAGCTTGTTTGCAGATGGCCTAGCACAGACCAACACAGACTCCGTGTTTCTGCTTATCTCCTTGTAGGCCTATTGTATGTAAGCAATAAGCTGGACATTGTGTATGCATTATTATCCAGCTTTGTTTGTAGCATGATTCATAAAAACCCAGATACCTGGGCTTCAACCTGAAGATCAGAAAAGCCAACAGTTAACCACTGGCTCTTACTTCTATCTCAGTCTGAAATGGCATCTCACTTCCAGGAATCTCAGAATGAGAATGTTCTGTGACCTGCATCCTTCATTCTTATGTTCCTCTCTAGGGTTGGGATTAAAGGATGAACCACAGGGATTAAGGGCATGCACTACCTGGTTTCTATGGCAAACTAGTGTGGCTATTGGGATTAAAGGTGTATGTTATTGCTGCCTGGTCTGTAATGCTGACCAGTAGGTCTATTTTACTTTCTGATTTTCAGGCAAACTTTATTTATTGAAATACAAAATTTATTATTAAAATATCCATACATTTGCTTTTTATATTTTCATCTATTTATAGATAAGAAGGGTCAATTAGAAAGAGTGAACTTACTGTGAGATAATCTAGTTGGATAATCCAGTTGGAGGAATGAAAATTTAAAGGTGTGTGTTTCTGTTGTACCTGGACTTGCACTTTGCTTTTTGTTATTATTCATAGAGTACTCATGTCATGCCAGATAGGATCTTCATACTACATGTATTTTATCACTCTTTGCACCTTCATCTAAAGTCTATGAGATCGGTTCAATTATATTCATTCTACAAGTTCTTAAAAAAACAAAAATCACAACATTGAAAACAGGAGGTAAATTGTTCATGGACTAAAACAGAATAACTGGGATAACCAGAGACTTTTGACTCCCTCTCTAGACCTTAGGCATCAAATGTTTGTATGTCAGACAATCTTGATATTAATGACAGAGTTGTGAACAAAAATTACAAAATCTACAATGTCACAGAGCGTAGAGTCAAGTGGGATGAAACACACAAAAATACATATTGTACCATATTAAGCATTTTATTATATTATATGTTATTAAGTACCTCAGAGAAAACTGAAAAGGATCTTGAGTAGAGGCTATAGAGAAATGAGTCAGCACTCAGTAGCACTTGCCACTTTTGCAGAGGACACAGGCTTGTTTTGCAGCAACTAGATGGTACCTAACAAACATCTGTTCTTCAGTTCCCAAAGTTCTGATGGCCTTCATCTAGACTCCATGGGAATCAGACACATGTGTGAATGTGTGGTGTAAAGACATAGACACATGTGAAACATTCATACAACTAAAATCATGAAATATTTTTGAAGATGTGGTGAAGAAATTTGAGGAAGTTAAAGGTGAAATTTTTATCTGGTAGATACACATGATCCCATAATGTAAGAGATAATGTCAGGGAAACACCCAAAGGCAGTATGTGATTAAAACTTTTGACTCCACTGGGAATTTTCTATGTATAAAGAAAATTCATGCATAAAGCATGAGAAGGGTGGTGCTTATCATGCTTGAAGAAGCACCTGATCATCACAGGAACTGGCATAGAATGAGTGTGATGAAAGACTGGGTGGAAATAAAATTGGGGAGGCACATGGTAAAAGTTCTCTAAACAACTCTAAAGTGTCTAATTTCATTCTAAATCAATGGGTAACCCTCTCAGGTAGAGACTGTAGTATGAACTGAAAGTTGAGATAATTATTTCATTGAAATGAAAAACCAAAAGAATTGTAAAGGACCAAAGTAGAATCAAACAAATTAGTAAAGATATTATTGTGGTTTACTGTAGAAAGATACAGTGAGATTCTAGTGGTGGCAAAGAATATTCACACATGTGTAGATATAAATATAGTTTGTTGACCTAAAAGATAGATCAATGAAAAGAATGAAATTGCTTTTAGTGGATAAGAATTTAGGAAGAAAATGGTAGGTGAGTTATGAATATTTGTCTGTGACATCATGCTGTCAACATTTATAAATAGTTGTACATGAAATATGAAGAGAGGGTGCAGTCAGGCTGTTTCATTATGCAGTAGTTACATGAGCAAATGATTTTCAAATCTTGCAGTGGCCAACAGTGAACATACATTCAGTTCTCCCTCATTCTCCATTGCTACTTCAGAACTCCTACTGGTTGCTTTGATGTTGAGACCCAGAAACTTAAATTTTACCCATTTTATGGCCACAGAAAAAGAAAACATATTGAGTCTCATAATTGCTAACATTCTTCATCTCACCATTTCTGAGGGTAAAGTAACTCAAACGGTCAAGTCTGTCATTTATTTTTAGAGTGAACATGATATAAATGTATGGAAAATATTCTTTTCCACATGCCATTGTGTTAGAGGGTATATGTTGTAACATTTTGAGTATAAAGGCACTACTAATGTGATGTCTAATAAGGGCTCAACAATACAACTCCTGAGAAGAGGAGATAGAAGGTACTCTAGTGGAGCACCTTCCCTGGGCTTTAGACATAGGCCTAAGTGAAAATGAATCTGCAATGGAAATGATCATAGTGTAGGAGGCAAGCAAAGTTCAGTAACCTGAATGCCAAAAAATGTTCTGTTTTAAAGAAGAAAAACATAATGAAGAACATGTTTTTCAAATGCATTGAGGGTGGAAATGGATTAGTATGACAGCAGTGTGCCTTACAATGGCAATCGAAGAAAAATCGAAGAGGATTGATTCAGATGGATTGAAAAGTGAGCAGACAGCAAAGAGAGTAAGAGACACACTCAAAGACTTTTAATATATGCAGCAAAACAATTTCATCAGTAAAATATTTTTTTTCTTTTTCAGTAGGGGAAAAAGATGCAATCATATGGCCCCTGCTGGTAGAAGTTTCTATTTCTTAAGAGAAAGGAAGATGGAAACATTAGCAACCATTCATTTTGTGAACTCACAGATGACAGAAAAAATAATCTGAACCATCTTTAGGGAATAACCCAGATTCTTTTAAAGTGAAGAAGGTTATCCATCCTTTAATAACACTCCTAAAGCACTCTGCTTTCCTTCTGTTCCTTTGGTATGCTGCTATTTTCTAATTATAATGACACATATTACTATTCACTTGTTAGATTGTGCATGAAGGCAAGATTATAGAAAAATCAAGTCTTATTCATCTTCATAATTCCTTGAATGTTATTTTTAATGCATTTTTCAGTATAGAGTCTGTGATAATTTTCTAGACTTTAGTTGCCACACATATAGATTCATTATATAGAACTGGAAATATTGATGTTCACACCATAAGTTAAGGTTTTGTACCTCTGCATCGACAGACACTAGATGATTACTGCACACTTAAGCACTCTGGAGATGATTTGCTGGTCATCACTTATCTTTATGCTTTATCTTTACTCCCATGTTTGCATCTTTATATGTAGACAAAAAAGAATAACCCACAAATGAAAATAACAGTAATAATTGGGGCATTATTAATAAGTAGAATTCCCTGAGTACTTGGCATGATTTAACGTACTTGTGAAATTAATGATTGCTTCTTGAGTTGTCATTCAAAAGTAGTGACACAAATCTTTGCTCTGGTGTTCAAATATATGTTGAAGTGCAATCACTTTTGCTGAGTATTCGAAAACTTTTAAGAAACTAATGATTGTATAGTTGTATGTGTTTTTATTCTGAAATATTTGGAAATTGTAATGCTAAAGTGATCAACTTAACTTGAGCTTCATACTGTAAAAATTTAGTTTTCTCATTATAATCATGTGGTTTCACTGATGACATAGCTGTTTGATCATTTTGAAACAAACAGTTTGAAGGACAAAATAACAAATTAATTGAATTCTGGTTAGTTATATTATGCTCTGAGATATCACCAGTATATGCCAAGCATATTTTTATCATTATCATCAATATGTAGATGGTTTTCAAAATACCCTATTTTAATGAAGATGTCATATATGAAACATGCTAAATCTATAATATCATGTATTATTTGTTAAATTTTTAATAGTTGTAATATATGTTGGTTTTAGTATTTGTGCCATTTGTCTTTTATAGTGAAATTGTGTATCTCTTAAGCCTTCAGACTTTTTTCCAAGTACTATTGTTTTGTGCATTCTTGAAGTGCCATGAAATTGCACACTTGAGAATGAACGTCCTCTCTCTTTCATAGTCTCTTGTAAGTCATCTGGAGTCTCTATCAGTGTTGAGTCAGTGATTTTCCCCTTTGAATACTTAGTATTATCTGTGAAAGCATATATACTTAAAGTGCTGTTGGATTCATCCCAACAATGCCAAGGTGAGGATGGAATTGCTTTCAGTTACTCAACCATTATTTAAATGTTTTTCTTCAGACGCAGAGCATGAATCCAACTCTCACAACTCAGAAAGACGATTAATACAGGATAAATTTCTGATTTTGATTATATCTCAGCCCATTCAACAACTTCACAGTCAAGAAAATTCACAGGGAAACAGAATTTGTAGGGAATTAAGAAATCGTGAGATATTTAGTGTGGCTCATGTAAGTTTATAAAATATGTGCTTATATAATAAAAATGAAAAGATATATCATATTCAGGATAGTGATGATAGGTAGCTAGGTATTTTTTCCAATAACTAGATGTTTTGTTTAAATAGTTATAATTCTGAGAGTGGATATGCCAGTATATTTAGGATTCCTAGATTATATAGAAGGAATCAATATTCTATCTCAAGTAGTTTTTAATGAACACAATATTTAATTTGTTGATTTCTTGTATTTGAAGCACTCTTTGGTGATACCCTAGGCTTAAGATTTTTTTTGACACAGCCCTGAATCATTACTAAACCCCAACCAAACACTTTGAAAGGTTTCTTCTATCCAAGGTTTTTGAAGAGACCTACCTACTCTATAGTTTATTGTTGTCATCCTCCTTAGTTGATTTGGTGTTCAGCAGGAAGGACATCCAGCAACTTGGCACACATAGGTTCATCACAACTGGATGCAAGTAAACAAACATGGAATTACCACACAATTCTATGCCTCTGCAGCAATGAGTATTGCCTGATATTGACTTTAATATGATGCTGGAGGTGCAAACTATCCTCTACTATCCTCCAAACAATAAGAATGTATTGATTAGTCTCACAGCCTGTAACTTGAAGAAAAAGCTCAAAATCAAACTCAAAAGCAATGGCTTTATTTCAAGAGATAATTGATTTAGCATTGAAATGGGCAAATGCCTGACTAGAATATCTGGTTGTGCTTAGCAAAATTCTGTAAATGAATAAAGGTCAAATAAAAGGAAAATTATAAGTCAAAACCCATCACATTATAAATTATTGCCAACCATGTTTCTAATAAAGTGAAATATATCTATAGTCTAAAATAGGTCAGGATAAAATTTCAATCAGTAATAAAACATTTATTCATGTACTTAAAATTTTATATTTCACTACACATATTGGCTGGTGGAGCCAGGAAATTCATTGGGTACCTGTTCCAAAACCAGTCTTTTGATGGATAATGAAGAGAGCACCCTCAAAGGTGAAATTACTATCTTCAAAATAAAAAATTGATTGGTAACCAACAGAGAAATAATGTCACCCCTCATACAGAGAGACCTTTCCTAGATGAGATTGAATATAAAAAGTCAAGAATAATTTTTGATGACCAGAAATTTTTAATTTGGGTTTAAACAGGATATAATAAAAATTTTCTATAGCTTTATATGTCAAAATAGGATTATGATTTTTATGAGTTATGTGCAAGAGAAAAAAGCACAAAAATCATAAAATTCTTTCAGTTTATATAACTAAACTCTGCTAACTAAAACTACTCACGTTGGATAACAGTTTGCATGAAAGTGTATGGTTCTATTCCTAAATTGATGTATATAGCATTATACACATACATGAGTGTGTATATATGCACATATATTAAACACTATCTTTTCATTAAGTAGCTACGGTTGATCAAATGTCCTTTATTCTGAGGTTCAGCTCTTATACCTACTCTTCCTTACAATGGTACCATAAGGATTAATTAACAAAAGTACATAGAATACATTTCACATGACCTGTACCATTTATGAACTCCAAAAACTGAATGCAATGGGTGGGTGCTAAACAAAAAATTCAGAACCATGATTAAAATAGTTTACTTATCACCAACAGGATTAAGAATTCTCAGAAATTCCTCCTACAACTGCCTAGAACCATGTACAAAATAGTAATCATGAAATAACCATAGGTCCCTTTGATCTTGTGAGAATTTGATGAATAAGATGATTTTCACTACAGAGATGAGAAATATCTTCACCAGAAATACTGTACACACAGAGAGTAGGGGAATTGCACCAGTCCCACTCTGCAATAAAAAGGATATGTATCTGAGTCCATTACAAAGATCACTTGTTCAATAAGGAGAAAAGGAACACAGACAGCAGATGCTCTATGACCAGAACTGTTATACATCTAAGTAATAATAGCCTGGAATTTGCATACTAAATGCCAAGACTGCAATAGAGAACCAAACACTGTCATCATTGCCAAAATTATATAAAAATATAACAATTTTGAAACTGTTACTTCAGATAACAAATATTGAAAAAGTTACTCATGTTCTCTAAATTTTCCATATTATAGTTTTAAATCTGTAAATAAAAAATCTGAAAATACATGTTGAATATTGAAATTACTTATGGGAATAGAGTGCTAGGTATAAATAAGCCTAAAAATTTCAATATTTCTATGTCTTTACAGTTTTAGATATACATAAAATACAAAATAGACACACACTATTGTTTCTGTGATTACCAGACTCACTTGATCTTTAAAGGAGCATTAAAAATTGAATTTAAAATATCATTGGTCACAGTTTTGGAAATGTTCAAAGGTGCACTTGTTAATTATAACTCAAGAGTTCTGGTTGCTATCTGTTTCATTCTATAGGTTGTCTTTGTTAAAACTAGATGAAGTTGAAAGTGAAGAGGAGAAGGCATTCACTATGATGTGTCGCTTCCCCCAAAGAGCTAGGGAAAGGTGGCATTTAGGTCTGTACATTTCAATAATTCTTTCTTCTTCTGGGTAGTGTAGTCTTCTTTTGTCAGTTTTGTGATTCATTTTGAATTGGAATTTATTTAGTCAGCCTATAAACTGCATACTATGAAGATCACTGTTGATTCATGACAATTTAAGTTTTGGATAAGCAAGTTTTAGTATAAATTATACTTAATATACAGAAGAAGAAAATGTAAACTATCTTCCCCTACAATTCATGTCTCATATGGCCAAGTTTCCTTTATTTAAGGAACTTTAAATTGATTGATGCTTCCTGAATATGCAGGGCAGGGTGGGTTTTGTTTCATGGTACACATGAAGATCAAAGGGTGACTAATTCCCTCCTAACTTTAAAGAGATTTACTCAATTCCTCAGAATTACACAGCAGTGGTCGCATTTCATTAATCCAACCTTTCTTTTCTTCATGAATAAGTCCAGTATCCCAAGAGAGTATGATAGATGAAGGTTTTTGTATAATTGCGTTAAGCAGCAGTGACAAATCTGGACCACACAATAAACACTGCTCAGGTTTAAAACAGTTGTCATGAGGATCACAGACTTGAGGGAGGCTAGGAATAAGCTGAGAATGGAAAAGGAAAATTGAATCATCTAAGCAATCTTTTCACTGTAATAAAATATGGTTAGTTTTGTTTTAAATCAAATATAAGCAGGAGTTGCA
This sequence comes from Ellobius talpinus, assembly GCA_001685095.1. Lineage (NCBI taxonomy): Eukaryota > Metazoa > Chordata > Mammalia > Rodentia > Cricetidae > Ellobius > Ellobius talpinus. Next base: position 12,567 of record LOJH01020959.1, on the reverse strand, counting down.
GGCTCCCTTTCCTTTTACTTAGGAAGCTCAATTTTATTTGCAAATTTAAAATCCCAAACATGAAATCTATTACCTGGCCTGGTAAAGAATAGTTCTATAGCTCTCTGTTTTCCCCTTGCTTTAGATTCAGAATGAGCTTAATAACTTTTCTTCAAGTCTATTGTGAAACAAACAGGTTGGTTTGTAGAAGAATGTAAGGAAATAAGCTTAAATTATCCCAACCATATTCCGAAGTACACAGTATATCTAAAAAAATATGGAAATTGAGTTTTGAGTTTAAGGTAAAATGTTAAGAAATCAATTTCAAATAGTCTCTAGATGAGTGCTTCTCAACCTATGGGATGTTACCCCTTTGAAGACCAAACAACATTTTCACAGGGTATGCTTAAGACCATTGGAAAACACAGATATTCACATTACAATTCATAACAGTTCTAAACTGCAGTTATGGAATAGCAACAAAAATAATTTTATGGCTGAGCTCACCACAATGCAAAGAAATGTATTAATGGGTCATAGCATTAGGAAGGTTCAGAACCACTGCTCTAGATCCTGACTATTTAAATATACCTCCTCTCTAATTTGAAAATGTGCTTTATAACCAATCACACTAAAACATAATACTGCTCTACTTCCAGGGAATTGTTGAGGTAATGATGTTTGTGGTTGTCTTTTAATTAGCTGTATGTTTTTAATTATCTTTGAACAGTTTATTTCTATTACCTCTAGGATCATATTCATTAAATATTTGGCTTTGACATATAGCTTTGGACTTTAGTGAACCATGGTTATCTCAGAATTCCAGAGATTCCAAGTATCAACCCTACATTGAATGTTGGGATTGAGAGAACACCAATTTTAGTCTCTGTAGATAAGGAAGCAATGAAAAACATCGTCTGAATTTCTCACAAATTGGTAAAGACAGAAATGAATTGAATAGGGTCATCTCCATTCATCAGATAGTAAGAGATAATTCTTTGCCTTCTTATTTCCAGGCAATGCATGGTGACACTTCAACTCTTGGAGAATAGTGTATATATTTGTAGAGTTGGGGAATTTAAATAAAGATAAGAGCTTGAAATAAGAACCACTCCTGGAAATTTCTATGTAGTAATGGGAAACATAATTGGTTTCTAAAGTTGGTTGTGTAAACCCAGGAAAGCAGATAGAATCACAAATAGAGCTCACCATCCTAATGATACATCTGAGTTCCTACATGATAATGTGTGTGCAACTAGACACAACCCTAAAATTCATAGTTACATGAATCTTGTATGACCTATTTAGTTAATACACTAGCTGATATATGTAGTGTATCACAAATGACCAACTATTTTCTCCTCTTCAAGGACCTGTAGTTGGGTTTTATTCATCTGTATTTTCTGATGATTGTGAAAATACTTTTCCCACCAAACATCTTCAAAGTTTTGCAGAATGAATGAAAGAATAAAATGTTTAACAAGAGTTAAATTCAAACAAGGAAAGAACATAAGTGAAACATGCCAATTGCTTCATTGATTAATGAGTGGTAGTGATTTCTCCTCCTAACTCTCACAGTGTTTTACTGTTGTATTAAAAGTGAGTGTTTCATTCTTGAGTAACAATGGCATAAGTTTGACCTGAGAAAATTTAATGAACAGTGACAAGACATTATATCCCACAAAATATAATCCTGATGAATACCTCATTTTAAATCCCACTCAGCAAAAATTATAAAACTGCCACGGAACTCCTGGGAAACAGACAATGGGGTCCTGACATGTGACAGATACATTACTGAAGATGTAACTGCATCATGTTTCTGGGATATCTGAAGATAGAATTAAAATATACCATGTCTGAGTACATCTTATACTGCTACTATGAAATATTTGATAATAAGTAATTTATAATAAACATAATTGTTTTATAGTCCTCAAGACTGGGAATGAAAGATAGAAGTGCCTACTTTTGCCATTATCTTTCATGCTACAAAATACCAAGGCAAAAGTCAAAATAGAAAGACCATATTCCTAAGAAAGCAAGTACGGTGTAGTTTAAATAAACTCCAGCTTTTTTTATAGCTTGTATTTCTTAACAATTACTGAGTCTAAAACACACAAATACCTTTCCTTTGGATTAGTATTTAAATGCTTATAAACTGAGGATTTTATCTTCAGTACATCTTCATTTGATGTACACTTTTTTATTTATTTTATTTTATGCGTGTGGGTATTTTGTATTCATGCACAGATATATGTAGCATATGTATGCCTGGTGCTATGTATCTCTGGAGCTGCATCCATCTTGACCGTTGTGAGCTCCAAGTGGGTACTGGGAGTTGAACTCAGGTCCTCTAGAGGGGCAATTAGTGTTCTTAATCTCTGAGCCATCACTTCAGATGCATACTTTTGAACCATAATATACTCTCACTCTCAGGGACTCTGGTTATTGAAACATAAATGTATCAAGAAGGCACACACCACTATGGGCAGCACCATCCTTTTGCAGGTGAACCTGAATTGTATAAGAAAGGCAGCTGAGCCAACCAGTAAACAGTGTTCTTTTTTAGTCTCTGATTTAATTCATGCCTCCTAGTTCTTGACTTAATCTCCTGCTCTGACTTCCCTAAATGATGATCTATAAACTGACATAAGCCCTTTCATTCCAATATTGCCTTTGGTTATAGCATATGATCATGGTGTATGGAGCTTTTGATGTGCTGTTGAAATTTCTTAGTTACTATTTTGTTAAGAAATTTTCACTGATGTTTATAAGACATATTCACTTATATCTTTGTTTATTTGTGGGATCTCTCTAGCTTTGGTATTAAGGTCACAATGACCTTATAAAATAAAATTAGTATCTTGTCTTTTCCAGAGATCTCAAAGATGCTATCATATACCACATTTTGTAACATCACGACTCTCTTAATTTTCATTCCCATTGATTTATCCATATTCTATATTATTATACTTATATGGTGTTCTTAGTAGAGGATTCTTCCAAACTTTTAGCTTTAAAAAATGAGACCAACAAGATGGCACAGTAGGTGAAGATACTTTCCATGCAAGCCTTGTGACCCAAGACTCAAACCCATATAAGGTGGAAGAAGAAAGGTGACTCACCTAAGCTATCCTCTAACCTCTACACACACACCATAGCAACCAGCCCACACAGATACACATGCACACATACAATAACAATAATTTAATGTTAAAGATATTGCTGACCTTTATTCATTTCTTATTCCTCCACATGGAGTTTAGTCACAGCTGGTCAAATGGTCAAATCACACAATCACAAACACACATCCACACCCACACTTTATTGGGATTCACTTGGTTTTATCTGAACACAGAGTAAATATGAGAAAACTCAATATTTTTAAGACACAGCAAACTACTTTCCATTAATCTTATTTATCCATTCATTTATTCATGTTCCAGTACATGATATTCTATTGTGTTTATAACTTTTTCTGTAATGATTATGAATAATTAAAACATTATTACAAAGGAAACTGATTAATTTTATTGATTTTTTCATCACCCATTTTGGAAAAGTAAATATAATATAATTTTCCAAATATTGACTTCTATTTTTGGATACAACAAAATCAAGAATGTTCATCATATATCCAGAATATTTTAAAATATATTTACAGATTGTCATTTATGTGTCTTATGCACATGTTCTATAGGCAGTACAAATATTTTTCCCAGCCAGCGACTTTTTAATATCACTTCTCAAAAGAAATTACTATATACAGGAATGTGCATGTATGCATATGTATATCTGTGTGTGTTGTACAATTGTTTTGTGTTTAAGAATTTTTTGCCTCAGAAATGCACTTATGTTTTTCTCCACAAACTTATGTAGCATAAATGTTTAACTCCATGGTATATTTTCTGTTAATTAGTGATAAGTCTTCTCCAGATACACAGGACAACTTTCACATGTCAGCTCTTACATGCATTAGTTGTGAGAATTTTGAAGTTTCATCAAATATTCTAATCTTAAGTTTCTTCATTTGATACATATTAAGTATCATATAGTCCAGTTTGGAAAGTTTGGATTGGCATTATAGTGAGATAAGGTATTAAAGCACTTAGCCTCCTCCCAAGATCTCAGGAAATCTCAATTACTAGAAGATATGAAGTTATTTGAGATGTGTTTGTAAACTCAAAGCTAAATACATGCAAATATTCCTAACATGAACCTGAAATCATTGGGTTAATAAATTCCATTATTTATATACTCTGTAATTTAATACTAATTTCTACAAACTACTTTTAAAAGAAACATCTCTCTATTTGTATACATTTTTAGGAACATTCTTGGAAAGTCAGTTTTTCAAGTAAGTATGTTTAATATGCTATTATGTTGCTAAATAGTCATTGGTACAGTATTTGATATTGCAAAAAATGTAATATGGTGAGAAAAATAATTTTAAGGGGCAATGCGTTTTAGAATGCCAAATGGTGTTATGTTCATGTAATTAAAGCAGTGAAAGTGAACACAAGTTATATAGGGCGCCTCTCAGACTTGGAAAGGGACTGCACAGTAGTGAAAGGTAAGTCGTAATAGTGCTCTACTTGTATATCGCCCTTCATACTCATAGAATAGACACTGAGCTCTTCAGAAGCCTGACAGAAAACCACAAAGGAGGTGAGATTTTTGTTATCACACACTATGTTTCGAACCATTTACTCCATTTTAAAATATTTGTTACAAGAAATTAAAATCCACAACCATTTATTGTCAACAAGTTCTACTGCTGGCTCAGAAGAAGATCAGTGCATCCAGGAGCTGATTTTGTTGCTAAGAAATAGAACATTCCCTTGAAAACCCATCAATTTCCACCAGAAGGCACCTGTCAACCCTGTAATCAAGGTTGGTCAATACTGATCATCTTCCTGCTGAAAAAATTAATTAATTATTAAGGACAAGTTCTCATGCAGCCTATGCTGCCCTAAAAACTCATATAAGCCAAAATAACCATAATTTCTGATACTACCCCCTCCACTTAAAATGCTGCTATGTGGTGTTAGGAATGATCTCAGGGCTTTACATAATTACACAAATACTTTTCCCACTTACCTATATATCCAGATCAACTGAGGCAAATTTTGAGCCCTGAACTGTGCTAAATTGCTGTCAACAATCTTCTCAAACCTAAGCGTGTAAGGTTCCCTGTAATAAATGGCAGATTCTGTCAAGGATGCACAGTCTTGTCAACTTTCAGTTGCTGCAAATTTCCAGTTATGTGTTTCATTTGCATTTTCTGTAATTCATTCTTCTCTGAAAACATATCTTCACATCATAGGCATACTTTGATAGTAGAGGGAGATATGTTACTGAGCATATAAGCTTTAAGCATATGATGCTTAAATCCTAGAGTACATCCCTAAAAATACTTTCTCTGACAGGCAAAATCTGCCAACACTTTTAACATCTACATCATAATACTTTTATATGAAGGATCGGAATAATTTTTACATCACTCAATGTTTTCAAAATAAAATTTGTAAAGTGACCTGACCATCATTTGTTCTGAATGAAAAGATTTGCCCAGAATTCCACAAAGCAGAATGTACCTTCTGCAACTTAAAATGATTTCTAGAAGTGTGCACACATTTTGCAAATCTGACTGAGGAAATATTCATTTCTCTGTTATCTGGAAGTGAGTATTTATGATTTTACTTTTATTATACATTTGGTTTCTATTTTATTTTTACTTACTTTGTATTATTTCTTGTGCTTGTGTGTGTGTGCATACACTTGTATGCATTAACATACCACAGTGGACACGTGGGACTCAGAGATTCTGTTGAAACAGAATGATTTTCATTTGCTTCTAAATTTATATTCTACAACAGCCATGTAATATGCCTCTATTTCTCAGCAGCAATATTTAACTTGTGTCAACTTTTTGTCTCTTTCTAATATATGGTTCTGGGTATAGAACTTTGATTTTAAGACTTGCCAGAAAACAATACCACCTTCTAAGCCATCTCACTGGCCTTCTCTTTGGCTTCTGGTATGAACACATGATGGAACTTCTCTGAATGTAATAGTTAATTTGTTGTCATCCTTCTGAATCTTGTCTACACATAGGAGGAGTTGATGGAAAGTCTTCATTCTAAAATTATCTAGATGGAGTAAAATACTGTGCTTTTGTTGACAATTCACCTTTCAGATGTGTGGGTTCATTTACCTAAAAACTTCTATGTGTCTTCCCCATATGATGTGTATGTCTTTGAAGTTAAGTAATTTTTTTCAATTTCTTTTTATTTCCTTGTTTTCTTCAGTAAGCATAGCATATATAAGTTTATTTTGTAATTTTTTAATTGTCATTAAATTTGGCCAGTACATCTATGTATTTTTATAGAAGTATAATTATATACATTGTATAGAATAGAATATTTCTTAAGTAAACTGACCATTTGTCAAAAAAAATTTATTATGTTTATTCATTTAATTTGCATATGTGTCTGGTGCATGCCGCAGAGTATGAGTAGAAATTAAGAGAAAATGGATGAGTCTCTGTTCTCTTCCTATCATATACACCTTAGAGATTGACTTCGTTCTCTTCCTATCATATACACCTTAGAGATTGACTTCAGGTAATCAGGCCTGGTAGCAAATGTTGCAACTGCTTATCCACCTTGCTTGCCTTGGTTATTTTGAAATGCATGATCTATACTACATGAATATGTAGAATATTGCTATTGCTCCAGAAAAATCTGTGTGTTGTTCCTCTTCAGAGCCAAACACCATGCTCACAAAAGGTTTTAAAAAACGTCATCTCAGTACTAACAACATAGATTACCTTATGTGTCAAATAACATCATATAAATTGAATATCATAATAAATTCTTTATGTAATGGAATTCTAGGTAATGTTTAAAACAATCCATTTCTCATATGTGCATAGGGCATTTTGGTAAATTGAGCAATGATATTTTATTGTATGCTTATGTTATATTGCCTGATTTGCCAGTTTTTTATAAAATTTGGAACCCAGGTATTTACACTTTATTGTGGATAAAATTACTCTGTATATTAATATTCAAAACTGCATATTTTGGCAGATATTTCCTTTTTAAAAATAATAAATACCTAGAAATAAAAAGTCTAACCCACATTGCTGGAAGATTTTTAGTATGACAGCAACTTTCTTGAGCACTATTTTTAACCCAAGGACTTTGGAAGACAGACACTCATGGCCCATTGGGAAAGTGACTCCTGAGTTCTTTGTCTAATGTCAAAGTCGTACATGGACTTTACATGGTAAGCAAAACAAAACACATGCTTTATTATGGAAAAATGCCAATAATACTCAGTGCATGATGTATCCCTAAAGGATAAAAGCCCATTGGACTTCATTGTCTGGGAGATTTATAGAACATGTCATAGGTGGGCACAAGGACTGAGGTCTTTGTTTTGAGACTGGTTAGTTCTGCAGGCTGCTGTATTTTAGCCAATAAAAGGTGAACACTATTTTCATGGGTCCTGGACAATCAGAGATGCGGTCTTGTGTTGATCATGTTCCCCTTGCAGTTAGAGGTGATAAAAAATTGTAATTTTCACTCCCAGCCCCTCCACTCCCTTCCCACTAACAGAAAGAAAGTTCCCACTTCAGCAAATGGGGTATGTACCTAATAATTTAAGAAAATCCCAAAATATATTCAAAGTGTTTGAGTTATTAACATATGCATATATAATTTGAAATTTAAAGAAAGTCAACATCTTATCTTCTCTAATTACATAATCAAAAAATGTTTTACAATGATCATGTTTCACCCAGCAAAATTACTTTAGTTTTGTCATTTCCTTTAGTTTGTTTCTGTTTTATGGAGTGTTTTTCTAAGCTTATCATATAGTTTACAGTATCTGACATCAACCCTCTGGTATAATTTCATTGCCTCTTTTATCTTTGCATTTGAATATCAATCTCTGTATGTCTGCTGGTATTATCACCTCTCTTGTTTATCTCTAAAGCATCAGTGTTTAATTTCTGAGGTTAAAAAATATTGATCTAGTATGCTTTGTTTTTTTTGTGATCAACACCATGACCATAAGCAACCTGAAGAGGAAATAGTTTATTTGGCTTACACTTCAGGATTACAATGTATTATATGGTAAGTCAAGAAAGGAAGCTGGAGGCAGGAACCATGGAGGAAAATTGCCTGCTGGTTGACTTGCTCACTCATACTCACCTATATTTTTTAAGCCATCTATTTATTTCATTTTATTTTATTCAACTGGTATGTGCCTGGGTGTTTTTATGTGTCTTATGTGTATGTACAGGAGTCTACAGAGGCCAGAAAAATGGGATGAATACCCTAGAACTGTAATTACAGCCAATTGTGAGCTATTCTGCAGGTGCTGGGAACTAAGATAAGGCTCTCTGCAGCAGCAGTAAGTACTACTATCTGTTAAACCATCTCAACAACCCTCACCTAACTTTGTATACAGCCAAGGCACACCTATCTAGATATGGTGGCATTCATAGTGGGTTCAGCTTTCCCACACCAATCATCAATTAAAACACTGTCTCATATGCATAGTATAAGGTGAATCTAAAAAGGGAATTTCCTCGCTTGAGACTCCTGCTTCCCAGATATTCTACACTGTGTCAACTTGGCAAAAAAGGAACCAGTATAATAGTATCTCTGGATATTAATTTTTTGTGTGTGCTGCTTCTTAAAATATGAGCAACATGTACAAAGTGCATTTAGTTAAGGAGAAAGGTATGCCACATATGTATGAATGTACATATCAATATGGATATGTGTGTAATGCAAATTGTGATTAGTATTGACATAAACTAATTTAAAATATCACTTGTGGTAAGAACATTATGATGTGTAGGTTATTAGAAAATTTCAAATAACAAGCACAATATTAATTGGTTACTTAACCTTTTCAAACTTTTTTTGCTGTTGAGACAGACATCAAACTAATTGCATTGCCTTGGAGAGGGTCCTTCATTTTCCTCTGGCTGCTCAGCAAATACTCTTAATTTTGTTTGTGTGCACAGGTTCAGAGCTGAATGTCTTCTTTGGATTCCTCTCTGCTAATCTAAGAACACTTAGCGGACTTCCAGAATCTTGGATGGTGGCTGATATACTCATTGGTTCCTATGGATTTTCTAGGGACTCTGGAAAAGCAGAGTGGCAACACCCGACTTTTCTTTACTTTTAAATATTCTTTCATGTGTCCAGTTATCTACAATTTTAGTCATAAAATGCATCTATTTTTCATTTTTCTCTTAAAAGTTTTTACATGATTCACCATTGAGTTTTAAAACTCATCTATGTATAAACTATAATAGATGCATATATGTTATACATATAGGTTTCTGCGAGTGCTGTTTGTGTATTTAATTCTGTTATTTTTTCATGGTTTTATTCCTTGCTTTTGCTTTTATGTGTTTCACTCTTCAAATTTATTTAAAATAGTTGTATGTTATGCTCTTAGCCATATTATTGCAGAATTCGGAAAAATGGAGATCATTTTGCTTTGTGAAATTCTTTTGGGTATCATTTCTGAGGCCTGGTTCAATGTATGCAATGTGGCATTTTATTGTGAGCTGTATGTTCTTATTGAAATTGTGTGGAGGGAAAACTTACAGCCTTCATTTGATACCATGTACTGATAGGATTCCCTGTCTTTGAAACAGCATTTTAAATTAAATTATCTGCTTAATAATTTTTTAAAGTAAATAAGTGGGGTTGGAAGTCCTTCTGTCTATGTGTTGACTTTATTGGTCAATGAATAAAGAAACTGCTTTGGACATATAGCAGTGCAGAATAGAGGTAGGCATGAAAAACTAAACTGAATGCTGGGAGAACAAGAGGGGGAGTAAGAGAGAAGCCATGTAGCTCCACTAGAGACAGAATCCAGAACTTTACCTGGTAAACCTAAGCCTCATGGTGATACACAGAATAATAGAAATGGGTTAAATTAAGATGTCAGAGTTAGCCAATAAGAAGCTAGAGACAATGAGCCACACAGTGATTTAACTAATACAGGTTCTGTGTGGTTATTTCAAGGCTGAGCAACTGGGAACAAACAAGCAGCCTTTTACAACAAATAAGCATTACAAATTTAGTCATAGGCCAGAAATTGACTGGGTTATCAAAAATTCAGTACACATAATTCTGCTAGGCATATATGTAATTTTATATATAATAAAACTCATTATAAACCTTAGAGATTCTTATGCACTCTCTCCCTCTTAGTAGAGAATTCTATCTTTTAAATAAAAATGTTACCCTCATTATGTCCAACTTTTCATCATTCTTTTTGTGAAGGAGGCAGTAGGATTTCGGCATGGTGTCTCCAAGTTCAAGGTACCAAGATTGAAACAGAAAATACACTGAAAAGGAGGTCTCTGGGATGAATGGCTATCAAGAGCTTTCCTTTTTTCCTATCTTTAAAAGCTCCATAGAATTCTCCCTTTCCTGTGAGAACAGAAGTGCATATATGTAACTGGAAGGTTCTTTCCCGCCTGCCTGTTCCCAAATAACCAGTCTGAGGCTTAATATTACTTAATATTACTGTTTAGCATATTAGCTCAAGCTTATTATTAAATAGCTCTCACAACTTAAATTAACACATTTCTATTATTCTATATTTTACCAACAAGGCTCATGGTTTGTCATCTCACATCTTTCTTCCCTAGCAGCTCCTGGCATCTCTCTGACTCTGCCTTCTTTCACCCTGGCTCTCAGCTTGGATTTTCTACCTGGCTCTATTGTACCTGGCTATTGCAAAAACCAACTTGTTTATTAATCAATGATAATAAGACATATTCACCGCATACAGAAGAGCATTCCACATCATCTCCCTTTTCTGACTAAATAAAAATAAAGGTTTTAACTTTAAAATAATAAAATTACATATAACAAAATAAGTATCAAGCAATAATTACAATATTTAATCTACTTGTATTTGACAAAATTAAAGAAAATATTATATCATCTATCATCATTGTGACTCTAAATTTTCATATGTAATTTATCTTTTATCAAAACTAAGGAAAACTATAATCATAACTTGGTGTAGGAGTTCCTTTTGTCTATGTGTTGCTTTCATTGGTTTAATAAAGAAATTGCCTTGGCCTTTTGATAGGACAGAACTTAGATAGGTGGAGTAGACTGAACTGAATGCTGGGAAGAAGGGCAGTGTGGCAACACCATGAATCTACTGTCTGAGATGGATGTAGGTTAGAATCTTGCCAGTAAACCACAATCACATGGTGATACACAGATTTAATAGAAATGGGTTAATCAAGATATNCTTAGATAGGTGGAGTAGACTGAACTGAATGCTGGGAAGAAGGGCAGTGTGGCAACACCATGAATCTACTGTCTGAGATGGATGTAGGTTAGAATCTTGCCAGTAAACCACAATCACATGGTGATACACAGATTTAATAGAAATGGGTTAATCAAGATATRAGAGTTAGCCAATAAGAGGCTAGAGCTAATGGGCCAGGCAGTGATTTAATTAATACAATTTCTGTGTGATTATTTTGGGTGTAAGCTGGTGAGTGGCTAGGACAGAACAAAAGGACCCGCTCCTCCAGTAACACTTTGGTACCCAATGTAGTAAACCGACTCCACCTAAAATCTGGGAGGGTTTTAAAAGGAATTCTAGACACAAACATAGAGTTTAGCACAGCTGGCAGCATGCCATTGCTTCTTTAAGAGAAAATTTCCTGACTCATCAGAACAAAAAAAAAGCTGCACATTTTTAAAACTCAGCCTCCTAGGCTGTGCCACCAGAGCGAACTCTGGCTATAAATCATTTCTATGGCTTTTGTGGGCCCAGGTGTTTGTGTGCCCACTCAGGATTGAGAAGAAAGTACTCTGAGACCATGCCAATGGCTCAGTGCTCCCTGCCTGGTTAGGCAGCAGGATCAGTTCTACTAGGCATGCACAAGCAGGAGAGCATGGCAATTTTCTGCCGCCATACAGAGAGATGTTTCCAGGCTGTGCAGTGCTCTGTGTGGCAGATATGGCTGTAACTCAGATAAAAAGAGTTTGTGTGCTGCATGCTCATTCCCAGAGTTAAAGTACTGAGTGTGGCTCCTACCTGGCAGCCCCAGAGGTAGCAGAAATGGTAAGTCTACCATTTTGAAATTGGAGAGAGGCAGAGCCAACATCCAGAGCAGGTTGTTAATGGATAATAATCAATAATTGTCAAGCTTGTAGTCATGTTAGTTAGATTTTCTAGATATATAGA
>LOJH01020958.1:0-20510 GCA_001685095.1 Ellobius talpinus | reverse complement strand
ACAATTTGTGTGTTGTTATTTCTGGGTATAAGCTATCCGTGTGGGAGCCAGGTGTCAAAACTTTTACATGTTGGACACATTTTTTAAAAAACCATATTCATTTCAAAATTAAAACTATCCTGTTGCTGACCTCTGTGGTAGAGAGCCTACATCTTTGGGTCTGCAGGTCTAGCCACTTCATGTGCCCCAGGAAGTCATAGATAGGGTATATGTTGGGGGGACCACCCCATAACCCCGGTTCTGGGTCTGGGTAGTTGCAGGGGTGGTCAGCCCACCAACTATCGCAAGTCCTCACCACCAGGATGATCTCAGCATTGTCATGGCTAGATCACCTTTTGGAGAAATGAGCAAGGGGTTGGGCCAGTTCTCGTCTTTTCAGAACCTCAGGTTAGGTTCTCCCACACCTATACCATTAGGACTAGCTCTACTATGTTGCCCAGGTAGGGTGTGGGGGCCATTCTCCCAGGTAGTGTAGCTGGTGAGATGCAAGGACTGCTCTCCCTCTCTTATGACCTCAGGGCTAGCTGTCCCACCTGCCACAGCCAGTGAAGGAAGCGGCAGGGGTGGGGGCATCTCTCCTCGTCCCACACCACCATGAGACAGATGAGGGGCAGGGCCTGATCTCTCCCACTCATGTTCTCAGGACCAGTTCATTTGCACCACTGTCAATAGAGTTAGATCTACTGTGCTGCCCAGGTAAGGTACAGAACCCACTTTCCCAAGTGCTGCAGTTGGTGGTAGGGGCAAGGTTGGCAGGGCATCTTTCCCTTGCCCTCACCATCACATGGCAAATGAAAGGGACATGGTCAACTATGCCACTCTCACAAGAAGGTCTACTGTGCTGTCTGAGCACAGAACAGAACCTGCAGTCCCGAGTGCTACAGCTGGCAAGAAGAGTTACAGTGAGGACCAGTAGTGTAGCAGATCAATGACTTTGTGCAAAGAACACTTGCAAGTAAAGGTGTATAAGTAAAAGGATTTACTGTGTGACTTGCTCTGTCACACTTCAACTTCCATGACAAGACTGGGCTTTCATTTCTTTCTTTTTCCCTCTTAAATTCCATTTTATTTTATTTTGGGGGAGGAAATTGCAAGGACTGAGGGCAGATATGAATGGACAGTGATGAATGGAATTGGGATGCATGATGTGAAAGACACCAAGAATAAGTAAAAAGGAAGTTACAAAAGAAATTAAATACATCTATCACTTATAAAACTTCTTTTGGATTCTATATAATCCTTCTACCAGGACATATCGCATCTGGCCTCCTGGCCCCTGCTACATTCAGTGAAAATCATCTGTCTAGCATCTGTCTTCCAACTATCCTTCTTCTTTCAATTTTTCTTTCTTGTCATGGTCTCATTGTAAATCACAAGGGTGTTATTTTAGGATTTCATCCACCCAAATTGATGTACATAGATTATGTCTCTTTGGAGTGATTATCTGTGTGTTAAATCATGTTAAATCTACCACTTTGTTGTTTATCTTTTCTACTTTTTAGTCTCTCTTTTCTTGACTCCTGTGGATTTTTAAAACTATTTTTGGATTCTTCCTTGATATAGATATAGTGTTATTCAATGTATTTTTGGACATATTTTTTCCTTCAGTGACTCTACTGCAATACATTACTGTTCATAGCCCACCTTTATTACATCCAGTAGAATACAGTTGGATAACTCATGTTCTTATGTTCTTTAAAATGAGTATTGAGATATTAAATATATTTTTAATTAATTTATTTTTGAAGACAAACTTTCCTGATTTTATATACCAATCCCAGTTCCCATTCCCTCCACTCCTTCTGATACCCCCAACTTTCCACTACCCTTCCCCTCCATCCACTCCTATGAGAAGATATGGGAGTCGAGAAAATCTAGTACATCACTTTGAGGCAGGACCAAGGCCCTCCCACCTGTGTCCAGGCTGAGTTGATCAATCTAAGTATGTTTGATAAACTGTGAGGAAAGTTTGTTTATATTTCTGTCACTTGTAGAAATTCTTTTAGTTTTATTATATCAAAACATTGTTTCTTGTATATCTCTGAATAATATAGTGACACTGAATATAAAATTCATAGATGACAACTATGTTTTAGCTGCTGAACAAATTCATTTTACCTACCCACCTCAGAATCTGTATCTCAAAAATCTGTCATCTTAAAATGGTATCCTCTATAGATCATACATTCTTTTATTCCTGGATTCCTTTAAGCTTATTTCTTTGTTTTTACTTTTTGACAGTTAAGGTATTTTCTGATAGATATTTAAGAAAATGACAATTAGAACGGGAATTTTATATAATTTATTGTATTTGAGAAGTTTCAAAGATTACTTTTTCAAACCCTGTTTTTGACCCTGTGAGATCTTCCTGACACTCTTTAAATCTCATAAGATTTGACTGTAGTTAAAAGTTTCTGTCCTGCCTGGACCTGCAGACATTCAGGCACCAAGAAAACACAGATGCTAATAATCAGGCTTATTAATAGCTAGCTCTTACGGTGTAAATTAACCCATAATTCTTGTCTATGTTTAGCCACATGGCTTGGTTCCTTCTATCAGTGATGCATTCTCACATTTCTTCTTCTGTATCTGGTTAGTAACTGCATCTTTGCCTTTCCTCTTGCCAGAATTCTTTTATAAGTCTCCCAACCTATACTTCCTGATTGACTACTGGTCAATCAGCATTTTATTAAACTAATACAAGTGACAAATCTTTAAAGTATACAAGAGCATTATCCCACAGCATTGGAATTTTGGTCACTCTCCTGCAGGTTCTTAAGGTAATTTTGGCTTATTATTGAGCTTGTTTTTTTTCTGTGTTTTTAGATAAGCAAAATTCAAATGTTTTATTTTGATAGCATCTCCATCTGCTTTCAATCCAGTCTGCTCTTGAGAATCTAGCCATTTCACTTATTATTGATATTTTCAGCCCTATGATCTGTTTTCTTTGTGTGTTAATTGGTCATGCATTTCTTACATTTTGCATAATTATAATTGATGATTTTAAATATTACAATGAAGCCCACTCTAAATTCTTGCCTGGTAAATTCTGGTGTTTGTCTTGATGGCCACAGAAGCTGACAATGTTTTCTCAATCAAACTGTTGTTTCCTTGGTTCTTATAATCAAAGGGTTGTTTTATTGTTTCCTGACTATGATGTTATATGACTATAATCTCAATTAATTTTAGGAATCATTTGATTTATGTTCATATAACATATCAATACGTCTATTTTGTGGGCTAAAATGTAAAATACAATTGTTAGAGTCCACTTAGTATTATTTTGCCATGCTTACCTGGTGCATGTGGGAATTCCAGTGACCTCTCTTTCTGCTATCTGAAGGGCAGAAGCAGGAATGAATGTCTTTAAAAGGCAGGGAAACACTGAAGGTGAGATCTCAAGGTGGGTAGGATAGCATGGGACCACTGGATTGAGAAGGTAGTTGAAAGATCCTTACAGTAACTTGATATGTCATGCATCTTAGAAATATATATGTTAATACAAAATAAATAGCTTTTAATTCTATTATATATTTCCAACTTTATCTCTTTCATACACAAGAAATGCTGAAAACATACACATTTTGTTTGCTGATATTCATCACTGCACCTGTTTCTTAAATGATTGAAGCCACCTGAAATTAAATGAGAAATTAGGATATATAACTGATTATGTTCCAGTACAAGTTGATGGTCATAAATGATTTGTTATAGTACAAGATATCCATGAATACTATTTTCATGAAATGTATTTTTAGATGTATCGCTGACTCTAACATTGTTGATTCACTGTAGTACTTTTAAAAATGCATCATTTCCTGATGTTTCAACTAAGTTTAAACCCTATAGTCTAATTGTCAGTGATACTTCCTTCTATTCAAAGTAGAATATATTTTTATAATTTTTTGAAAAGGGTTTAGAGAATGATTTAACTGCTTTTCAGAAAATCATTTATTGGCTATAAGGACACTCAAAGAAAGTGAAAAATATCTGATAAAACTTAAATGAAATGACTAGTAGTCAGTATTAGATAAGTTTATTTAGGAGTTGCACTTTTCCTCTTTTGTTTTGTTTTGTTTTATTGTTTGTCTTGTTTCACTGTTTTCCATAGCTTTTTAAACAGTTAGCATCATCTGCTATCACTATGGGGAATAGCTGTTCTTCAAGTTAGACTCAAATTGTCAACAGACTGCCTGCCTGTGCAAAGGAAGGTTTCCAGACAGGTTCGGCATAAGCCATTAAAGGAAGCTGAGATTTTAAGTATTTCTTTTCTGAGTAGTTTAATATAGAGTAACTTTAATATCTCTGGAAAAACTTAAGAATTAATGTTCAAAAGATAGCTAACCATTTGGACACTACTCAGCAGCGGGAGAGAAGCCCATTTGAGTGATGGCTTGCTGTGTGACTTTTATTGGTCTGCATAGATATCACTTGAAGAATCTACAGTTTTATCCAACATTGACTTTTAGGCAATACTTTTATACTTATTTATTAAGTCTCTCATAACATATTTACTTCTAGGTTGTTCTTTACTGTTTGGTACAGAGTGACCCATCATTCATTGCATTCCTGAGTATAGGCAGGTCATAACCACTAAAGGAAATTTAACTGAGTTCTGTGAGTTTGAAAAAAAACCAGATACTAATTTTGTAGATAATTCATTACCTACTTTCAATAGGAATAGTTCAAAAGCATATTTTTCTACATAAGCAAAAATATAGAGTTCAAAATAAACTTTTTGTAATGTGAGTACTTGCTAAAACTTCAGGATTGAATTTGATCAATTGCAAGTCATTTTAAAATTCTTAGTTAATTATTTCATTGATAAATTTGCTAGATAAATTTAATAAGTCTTAATGCCTTAAATTGTCTCTGTGATTTATAATATCAGTTGTATATGTATATATCCACTTAAATCTCACTAAGCTACTTTTCAATTTCAAGGTAATAGTCATAAAGCATTTTTATATTGAACATTTCCTGAAGAAACCATCTGTTTTCAGAAAAAAAATAGATGGCATGTATTCACTCATAAATGGATATTGGATGTAAAGCAAAGGATAACCAGGATACATTCCTCAGCCCCAGAAAACTGGGTAACAATGAAGACCCTATGAGAGACACCTGGATCTCCCTGGGCAAAGAAAATAGATGAGATGTCCTGTGGGAGTGGGGAGGGGAGCAGAGGAGTGGGAGTGGGAACATGTGGGATCAGGCTGGTCTAGTTGGGGGTGGCACAGAAAGGGAGAGTAATGAAATAGGGGCCATTATGAGGTTAGGGTGAAATCTTGTGCCAGGGAAACTCCCTGGAACCTCCAAGGATGACCCCAGATAAGACTTCTAACAAGAGTGGGGAGGGATATTCTGAGCAGGGAGAGGGAGTCAAGATCATGATGAGGAAACCCAGAGACAGCTGACCTGAGCTTGAGGGAATTCACAGACTCTGGAGGTACAGCTAGGGAGGCAGCATGGGACTAGATCTGGTTGACAGTTGTGTAGCTTGGTCTTTCATGGGGACCCTAACAGTGGGTTCAGAGCTGTAACTGATGCATGAGCTAGCTCTTTACATCTTATTCCTTAGGGTGGGATGCTTTGTTTAGCCTTGGAGCAAGGAGGGAGGAGCTAGGTCCTGCCTCAACTTGATATGTCATGCTGGGTGATTCCCATGGGAGGCCTTACCCCACCTGAATGGAGATGGAGGAGGAGTGGATGGGAGACTAGAAGGAGGTGGTGGAGGGGAAGAAATGGGAGTAGAGAAGGTAGGGCAAACTGTGCTTGTTATGTAAAATAAATCTTAAAAATGTTGAATAAAAAGCATTTAGTAAAATCTCTTAATATTATAGAAATTTCTTCTAAATTATGCTTGCTTTGTAAATTCATCGCATGTTTCAATGGTAGTATGAAATGACACATTTATAATAATTAATTTGTGTTCTGTTAGTAAACTATAATCACATGCTGACATGCTCCAAATTTTTGCTGGATTAAAGAATTAATATTTTCTAGGTGATAGAAAGTTTTGTCTTCTGGAGCATGTGCAGAAAATAAATATGGATAAACTGGAATGTTTAACATAGGAACAAAGTCTCTACATTTTAACAGGTGACTGATACAAACAAGGTATAATGCATTTTGCTTTCATAATTCATGATGTTTGAATGAAAATTAGTGTTTTGGAAATCTATTGATTATGATAAGGTTATCCACTTTATTTCTCTTCCTTCTTTGTGGAATGGTGATGAAGCATTACTTTTATATTGCCTTTAGCAGGTGATTTGAAAATGAACTTATATTAGACTACCAGGGTCCTCATAAGTCAAAAGCTTGGGAAAGACTCTAGTCTTAATACTTCTCAAGACTAATTAAACTAGTGAAGTTAATACAAGTTTCCAGGCAAAGATTCTTAATATCCATTTTATTTTATTTACAAGTTAAAATATTGTAATATAGTTTACAGACAATTTGAAAATACCAAAGACTATTAAATACAGTCAATCATCACCATATAGTAAATACTTTTTCCTTTAGTTAATATTTTCTCTTTTATTGAGCCAAAATTTATTCTTAATGGATACAATTAAAGTTTACTTTCTTATTTAATGTTTCTTCAAGAGAGAAAATAGAAAGTCAAAGTTTTCACACTCAGATATTCTTTTTTATAAGTCATTTCAACATATTTCCCCTAACTTTCCAAGTGCTAATTCATACACATCACAGAAACAATCAAAGGAAATACCAGCACGTATGTCCTCTTACATGACAATGAGTAGATGGAAAGACAGACAGATCAAAATTAATTGATTAGGTCTTGCTCCATGAGTAAATTTTGCCATCTTCTTCAGTGCTGATTTATCATCATGAGGGTACATTTATTTTGAAAGTGGACTGTCTGGCTGTGGCCTCTTCCAGATCCTCTCATACCTCTACTCCTACAACATGGAATAACAGGGTAATAAAAAGAAGAGAAAACAAACTGTCTCCAGATAGAACATGATGTTCTTGGATTTCCTAGCTTCCAAAATATTATGAAATGTATTTCCTTCTTTTATGTTTACTAATATGTCACATGCCATTGCCATAGAGAAATAGACTTAGGAAACTGGCAATGGTAAAAATCCATTGGAAATAAAAATGTTGTCCAGAGTGTAGAACAATGAGAACCCTCTAGCTTTAATAGTGAGATTGTTAAATGGTTCCACTGAAGTGAAAAACAGCTTTGTGATTTATGATTACCATTTTAATTTTCTTTTCTAATATCTATGTTTATAACATGTGTGTTTGTATGTATGCTCATAAGCACATATATGTCTTGGTAAACATGTGTGTATGCATACAAGGGAACACGTACTAGCAATAGTCTTCCTTGATCATTCTCCACCTAGGCAGGGTCTCTCAAATGAACCTGAATATTGCTGCTTAGACTAGTCTAACCACCTAATTTTTCCTGTGAACACCATGTGTGTCTTTTGAAAGCTACAATAACATACACCACGCATTTATACTGATATTGAAGATCAAAACTAGGGTCCTTCCTCATGTTTTCATGGCAGCATTTTTATTTATTCATGGGCAGGATGTTGAGCCATCTCCCCAGACTCTCATAGTCATTAACTTCAAATTTGAATATGATGTCTAAGCGATGCCCAGATTACTGTTGGAACATTATTTTAGGGTATGTGTGTGAGGTATTTCCAGACAAAAAAATTAATTTCAATTTATAAATTGAATAAAATCACATTCTCCAATATGAATGGAATCACATCCACTGAGAGCCACAGAGAACTAAAGGGAGGGGCAACACATTCTCTCTGTTTGTGCAACTGAGATATCAACATTCTTTGTCTTGACAATAAGCCTGGAAAATTTTTTATGATAAAATAAGCAAACAATTTTTGTTCCTGGTAAAGAAACATTTAAAGATATAACACCTTCTCTGTGAAGGTAATAAACTTCAAGACATTAAAGATGTCATGTAGGTGAGAGTGTTTTCTCCATTTGCACAAATGCTTAGTGTCTCCTGACTCTTTGGAGAAAAGGGTGAAGAAGTTAATAATAAGCATACCAATTGGACTAAGTTGTTTCTGTGTTATGGTTTGTTTTCCCACAGAAGGGGATGACCTTATCATTTATCATTCTTCTTCACTCCCATTTGAGGTGGGATTCAGACCTTACTCCAGAGAAATGCTACTTTAAGAGCAGGAAAAACTAGATGCTGCTGGAGTGATTTTAACCTCAAGAATGAATATTCTTTTCTGTATCTTTATGTCAATATTGCCTGCTTCACAGCCTCAAGTATTAGCTTTTAGTTTAAGTGTAAAAACTAGATGTCACATGGGTTTGTGGAGGTGAAAATATAGTGGGTTACAACATGTGAATGACATGATTTCCTGGCCTTCTTAGGATCAAAGTTAAGAGATTTTCCCAATCGGACATTCTTTTCTAGATTCCTAAAATGCAGATTCACCAGACAGAGCTTTGAGGTAGCAGAAACCTTAGTAAATGATGTCTCATACTCTACTCAACCAATATGAACTCCTAACATCCTCACATTCCCCTATTCCACAATAATTTGTTTCATAACAATCAGTTGGGACTGTTATGCTATAACAATCACTTAAACATCAAAATTCCTTTTTGGGAGAAAATAGTCAGTAACTTTACCAGTCATTTTAAGTGTTGAGGGCAAAGATCTTTTACATGATAAACAGAAGGGAATGTGTTCCTAGACAATTTGCAGAGATATTGCCAAAAGGAAAAGGAACAAAGTGACAAAGCCTTTTAAATCTTTAAACATAACAGGTTTTAATAGCATTACTACTTTTTGAAGTAATTTGCACTTTGTAAAACTTATACCCATCTTTAATGCTGTCTGTATTTCTACAACTTTCAACTCAAACCAGAAATATAGCCCCAATTTTATATTATTGAAAAAGTTTCCCTGCTTTTATAGTGGCAACATTCATATTTGCTTTCAATTTTACTTTTGATAGCAGAAAGAAATTTATGTTTACACGTAATTTGAGACTGAGAAAATTAGAGAAGTTGATAAATGCAAATCAATAAATGAAATAATGATCTGAGATCAAATTTTGATCAATATCACACCACAAAAGATATGTAGGAAGTAAAAATGTGACATTGTCTTCTGCTGCTAACATTAGCATCATTAAAAAAACCTGTCACTGTGCCTAGATAGATATCCATTTGGTGAATCTCCCTTGGGAACGGAGAGCTATAGCAGTTAGTGCCATCTCTAAGAACCTTCATTGCACCTGTCCCATTAGTTTTGGAGGACATGTAACATAATTTCTGAAAATGTTTCACATTCTGTGAACTTGTGTTGAATTACAAATATAGACAGATGCACACAGAGAGCCTGCAGCTCTCACATTCCCATTTCTGCCACAGATCAAGGGAAAAAAAGAAAATGAGCTAAGTTGTCCATATTTCAAAAACAGCTCTTGTGAGCAAAACCCTCTGAATGGATTATATCTCAAATTAGACAACAAAGCAAATAAACAGGGAAAAGCCAACAAACCCATTATCTCTCATCTCATACCCAGTACTTAGGAGAAACCAAGTTATGAACATCAGCATTGAGAAATTTCAACAAATAATCACATTAAAATCAAACCATCAATTTTTGTTGGATACACTATTTGCAGTCAATAAGCTGTAATTTAAAATACAGTCTAAAATAGAGACTATGCAGTAAGTTAAAAAAGAATTAGGAAAACAGGCAGCAAAATTCCCTTCCCTTCTCTCTCCTCTCTCTGTGCCTCTTGTCTTTGCCCCTGTTCCCCTCATTTTCTTGCTGTCTTTGTCTGTCCCCCTACCCCTATTTCTTGATTTTTTGTTTTGTTTCATCAGACAAAGATGTGCTATGTATCCCAAGTGATCTGGAAGTTTTGTTTTTCCTGCTTCAGTCCCTTTGCTTTCCATGATTAGCAAGGAAATATTGTCCCAAAGAAAGGCTCACCAAGGCTTAAATATTTTAAAGGCACATAATTTCATCAATGCTGTTCACATGACCCTACTTACTGAAAGATGCCGAAAACCTAAAGATTATTTTAATGACATGCTAAAATGACAACGAGACAGAGGATTTTCTTTAACCAAATGGAGAGAAACAGAAAAAAAATGTTGCTGTATGTTTGGAGCAGAATTCAGAGTTAGACTGATGAAAAGGAAAATAAAATATGAAACTGGAGACACACTTAATTAGAATGGTACATTTAGTGGAAAACATCATTCAAAACTGTACAATAAAGGACAGAATTCTCATAGAACATAATTTGTAATAAATAGTACTGTGTAACTGTCACACATTCATAATTATAGAGTTCTAAATTATTCCCAGAAATCCAGAATTATATATAAAATAACTTGTGGGAAGTAATAGTGGTTGTCTCCAGAGGCAAGTCTGTTTTCCTACGATATACCATCCTTGAAAAGAAGTAGTACATTGTAGGCATGTGTGTGTGTTCATGGTTTTGTGTGTGTATATAATCCATATACATACATATGCATTATAACTCTTAACTCTATAGAAATATGCTTTCATAGGAGATTTTTAGAAGTATAATTTTTATAAAGCATAAGATTGCTTCTAGCAAATTGATTTGAATATTTTTGCAGTTTCATCTTTATTTCAGCATATTTAAATGCATAAAATTTTAATGTACTTTTGTTTATATTAAGAGAACGTCCATAGAACATGGAACTAAATTGTCTAATCTCTTTTAATTTTCTAAAATCCTGAAAGTACATGTTTTTTTTATGAAACAGATGAAGAGTGATATTTTCTACAGCACCCAAAACTATCAAAGCTGAGCAGCTTAAGGAGTAACCTAAGTTCATAAAATAATTGAACAGTAATGTTCTTTTCATTTTTATGCAGCTTTAAAATACCACAAAAGGTCAAATTGAAAAACCAGGGAAGAAAAAACATGGCATACTAATTATACACAAGCTTAAACATGGTAATTTTTTCTCCTATGGACAATTTTCATCAAGATAA
Organism: Ellobius talpinus; assembly: GCA_001685095.1. Classification (NCBI taxonomy): domain Eukaryota; kingdom Metazoa; phylum Chordata; class Mammalia; order Rodentia; family Cricetidae; genus Ellobius; species Ellobius talpinus. The sequence continues at coordinate 9,490 of LOJH01020958.1, read as the reverse complement.
TAAATTGTTATTTTATAGGTTGGGGCTTTACATAAATTTGTTCAATACTTAACCCTAATGCTTGACTTCAAGAATATTTTAAAAATAGTTATTATGTATTGAATCTACTTATTGAAAATATAATTTGCACCTTAAGTCTAAAGCATTATATTAGTAGGTACATATTTGCTTGCTTCAGATTAACATAATTTATTAAATGTTAATTGAATCACAGTTTTATCTTAGTTTTGCCACGGTGAATTACTTTTTTCTAATTACATTGTATTATAATGGCATCTGCAAGAGAAACTCTATGAACTGTTAATAAAAATAATAGTCTCATCTATCTCAAATGAAACAATTGAAGGGTTTAAGTTGCCATATTAAGAGACTTTAACTTCTCTTCATTGTAACAGAATGATGGGTTTCTTTAGGCAGAAAATGTCAGGCATACATTAACGGTATTGTCAGACTAATATTTACTCTCATTTGTTGTATAACTTTAACAGTGGCAATTGTTCCAGCTGTTAGATGATTCTGCCTATACTGAGATGGCAGGGTATGAGACAGACAGTGTTTGCTAACATAACTAAACATCTTCAGTTGGTATTTCTTCGGGTTCTAATAATGGTTGGTGTAAACTTCTTTATTGCTCTGTAAATGTTCCCATTGGAACATATTTAATTTGTGTAATAAGATATTGATGCTAGAATTTTCACTGTTATTTTGGGAGAGTTCCCAGAGACATCTATCTAATTCCTATGTCCATACTGTCACTTTCTATACAGAGAAATTCACCACATTACTCATTATGCTTCATTTTAAATAAAAAAGGTGAAATTTAAACTTATGTTATAGGATTCTTGGAGTTGAATAAAGAATATACTAGTGTGAGTTCAACTTTTACTTAAAAATTGTAAAGCAGTCATGGAAAGATGAGTATTACAAAATATCTCTTATACAATGAGTTCAAATTAGTCAAACCAGAAACAGAAAGCAGAATGGTGTTTGCAAGACAACAGAGAAGAGGATAAAGCATACATATATATTCAAAATGCAGATATACAGCTGTGCAAGGGGTGTGAGAATTAGATATCTAAAATATCCTAATACAGGAGTAGAAGGAGATTTTTGTCCCAGCTGCCAGTACCAAGTAACTACACAGAGGCTTATTGTTAATCGCAAAGTCTTGACCAATAGCTCAGGCTTATTACTAACTAGCTCTTACAACATAAATCAATTTCTGCTAATCTTTGTATTGTCAAAGGGTTCATGGCTTTACCTGTACTCCAGCATGTCTTGTCCCCTTTGTGTCTTCTGCACCTCTTCTGATCCTACCCTTCTTCCTCTCAGCATTATCAGTTTGGCTGCCCCACCTAACCTCATCCTGCTCAGCTATTGGCTAGTCAGCCTCCTTATTAAAGCAATCACAGTGACACATATTCACACAGTGTAAATAAATAATATATTCCACATATTCCACATATATTCCAAATATAGATGTGAACAAAAGTTTCTGGAAAGAAAAACACTGTGTTTTGACATTACGCAAGACAAATTGAGCAAGCATTGAAAATTTTGAAGATATTTTATTGCTACCTACAGGTTTAGAGCCAATTCCAGTTTTTATAGGTTATCTTAACAACCTTTCCTTGATCATGTCCATATCTGAGCTAACATCCCTGTAAATAGTATGTGAAAATCATCAGAATGTGTTAGTTTTAACATTTTCTTCTATCCACTAAAACCCTAAGCCTGTCACCAGATAGCATCCAAGACCAATAGCAGAGATTTTCTCAGATTGTTATAGCCCTCTAACTAATGCTTCCAGCAAAATATTTGAAAGTTCTTTATCTATGAACTTACTTTGTCTATTACAATAAAAATTTGGTAAACCTGCTTCTTGGTACATAGTATATCAAGTAACTGAATCTGGGTTACTGGGTAATGTTAACACATAGTTGATGTTTGCCTCCAGAATAAATTCTTTCATATCTTTGAGGTAGAAGCTTTTATTTCTAACAGCATAAATATTAAACTGATGATTTTTTATCTCTAACAGCATAAATATTAACAAATAGACGATTAATATATTGAGTGCCCTTGTATTTTGAAAAGTTTTTTATGAACTATAATACGTTTGAAGGTAAAATGAATTTTAGTTCTCATAACATACTTTTCTATTTGAAACTAAAGTTATATAATAAGATATTTCACATGTAGACTACGATAAGGTCACAGGACGAATGTGGGTTAGTCCTAATATTGACTTCATTGAATTTCCTCCTCTGGGCAGTGATGACCCTTCTGAAAACTTTGGTACTGTCATCAATAATGATTTTGAAATAGATGATATACTGTATCTTCAAACAACCTTATAAACTGCTAAAAGCATAGGCAATTATTCAAACTTTCCTTAAATTGTTACAAAGACAATGCTGATTTATACAGTACATTAATTAAAATACTACTTGAGATTTTCAATTATTTTTGAGCTTGATGAAACAAAGACTGACATATTTTTGTATTTATGATTCTGATAAGTAAATACTTGTTATTCAGTTGGATTTCTTGTTAGTTAATTAAATCTACATACTTAACACAATATCTTCACAGATAAACATAGTAAAATCTTCATACTTTATAATATAATCACTTTAAATATCCAAGAGTTTTATGGAGGAGATTCCAAATAGCCCCCCTTTTTTTTAGCAATTTTTATTATGCACATTGCTTCATGCTCCTTGGAAATACTGGACCCCTTTGATGACTAAATCCAACAGAGTGGGAAATTTTTCATTTATTTTCAGCATACATACTAAGTGTAATTCAATTTGTCTGATCATCTGAGATTTGAAGTTAATATTTTTAAAATTAATTTTAAACTATTAGCTTAACTTTTTAAAAATTTTTGCTTTTGCAACTCTAAGTAGTAGTTTTAAAAATATATACACTGTCACAAATTCTTTATTTTTATCAATATTTCAATTTCTTAACATTTTTCTATCTCAAATCTTCTGTCCACTTTTACAAAATTAATTGTTGCACAGCTGGATTCAAATAACCACTACCCTATTTCTGGAACTAATTTTTATTTAGAACTCTGTTCTAAATTTTAAATAAAACCTATTTTGCAGCTATTTTCTTGGAATTGAAGAATTCGCTTTGGAGAGATGATAGAGACTCATATGACATGGGAGGCTCAGAAAGTTACAAGATTTACAAGGTCTTTTATCAAAGTTATAAAAGGCGGGAACAATTGCTAGATAGTTAGAACTTCTCAGACATTTCTGGCTGTGACCTCATCAGGGAATTAGTGGGATCCAGCTTTCAAGTATCCTCAGGCATCACGAGGTGGACATTTTAGAAACACAGTTCCTTTGAATTTCCCATGCTTCCCCCAGTAAGCCATTTAACTCACTTGTTCCCTAATCTAGACTTAGGTATGTCCATTTCTTTAATGTGCCTATAGGGTGAATAGAGAGTTTGTTTACATCTTTACAGTAAGATCGTGACACAGCATTCCATAGAAACATTAAGGATTGTATTAATTAGGAAACAACTGTAGTTTTGTGAAAGTTCGAAAATAACAGCATCTTCCCTTGGAGTGTATGTGGGAGTTGGAAGCTGATGTTGTTTTTGAACTCTCACAGTACCACAATTGTTCCCAGGCCATTTGCAATGCTACGGGTTGCTCTCCACAAACTGATGATATGGCTCGATTGCTGAAAATAACATCTATACAACTCATTAAATGTGGATAAACTGAGTTGGTGCATACCTAGAGCCTTCACCCCTAAAGACTAGTTTTCATGGTACTTGAAAGTTCTCTGCAAGCCACTTTAAAGAAGAAAGGTAAATACCAATATTACAAATAAGCAATGTCTCTTATATACAGTGATGGCCTGCCTGCAAGATGTACTGCCGCAATAATGGCAAAAAGCTTGAACAATCAACCAGCCAATAACTAATTAAATCGCAGGCCATGAGATGGAACTCTTACCTGACACTGCTTGAGTGGCCAAGAAGTGGGAACCGTAATGGCCATGGACCTAGGGGAAAACCAAATACTACTTTTCTGCCAAAGGACCATCGCCAGACTATTACTCTTAATGATACTGTGATATATTCATACATCAGTTTTTGCTCAGCCATTATCGGAGAAGTGTCAGTAGATGAGAACAAATATAGAGACCCACAGCTGAATAAAATGAAAACAAGAAAAGGAGACATTGGCACAGTCAGTCCTAAATGAGATTCCTCCACCTAATCCATCCCTTTAGGGCTCAGGGAACCTTGATGAAGAGGAGGCAGAAAGGTTGTAAGAGCCAGAGGGCATGGAGGACACTAAGGAAACAAGGCCCTCTAAACAAAGTACAACAACAGCAAAAAACACACATGAACTCAGAAAGACTGTTGCAGCATGCACTGGGGCTTCATGGTGTGTGGCTGGTGTGGTCCCAACACTGAAAGAAGTGAACACAAACTCTATATCTAACCCAGAAGCTATGTCCAAGTGGTAACCACTCACAAGTGAAAAATCAGTGCTCGCCAATGAACTGTCACTGGGCATACAAACTGCTCTCAAGGACAGGTGGCATGTCCAGCAGTAAATGACCAAAAGAAAGCAAACTCAGTGGCATCTTTGGAGGATTTTTAATCTTATAAGACTTTAACAATATATTTCTTAAACCTTTAAGATGCTTAGTGAATATGATATGGCTTCTGGTTTTGTGCTTTTAAGCGATTCTTGTGTGTATGGATATCTGTGTCTGTGTCTACTCGTATAGCTCATTCTTTTTCTTAGATTCCTTTTTGTTATTTGGTTTGTTCTTGTTTTATATTATTTTATTCTATTATTATTCTTTAGATGCTTGTGTGTTTTCTAATGAGAGACAGAAATGGTTTGAATTCAATGGGAGGGAAGGTGTCAGGCATCTTTGGGGGGAGGGAAACTATTCACAATATATTGTATAATAACAATCTATTTTAAATAAAAGAGAAAAATCAGACAACATCTTGATGAAGAAATTAATGTTTATCTCCTGTAATAAATGAGGTTTTCATTATGTGTGGTTCTGCTCTACAATTAGAACAAAGGTATTCTGTGATATTTTTCCTCTCATCCTTATGGTGCTCCTTCATCCACGTGGTTGAAGATGAATTACTTCATATCTACATTGTAACCCATGGAAAGGAAAGGAGACTGGGATGTCACTTCCTTTATCATAAATATATGAACCCAATATTGTACGCATCCTTCTTCCTTCTGCTCACATTGAACAGGCATTAGACACACTGGAGAGCTAACCTCAGAGGAGGCTAAGTTATGGTGAACTTATTTCTGGTAGGTCAGGTAATTGTTCATCATTAGTGATACAGTGCTATATATTATAGAGGAGAAAGACATTGCAAGTCAGGTATGAGTCATTGCCAGAGGACTGTAGAGGCTTTACCAGAATCTATTTTTATTTGAAGAGATAATTGAAACTTGAGAATAAGGAAAAAAATTATAAGGTGTCCACAGAGAAAATACAGAAGCAATTATAATACAAGCAATTATACAGTGGGAATAAATTGGCAAACAGAAATAGTGATCTTAGAGTAGAACATACTAGTTCCATGATCTTAAACAGAAGTCTATAAAACTATATCATTACCAATACCTTTCATTTGTGTTTTTTTGCATGTAATTTATGTATTTATGGGACCTGATTTTTATCTAATGGTACCTGAGTTCAGTGTAAACCTCAACTATATTTAAAATGTCATTGAATCAGATACAGAGAAAGAAGTCCTGCTAAGAGAATTAAATGATATAGGCACAACACAAATTGGGGCCATTGAGAGGTGAGACCAGACCTCTGGAGGACTACTGTGGGATGTTTCCTGATGAGGTTATAAACAAACATGAATTCATTCCTAATAGAAAATTTATTTACAACTGGTAAAAAAATATATTCCTCTTCCAGAAAAGATTAGTGGTACAGTGAATTTATTAGCTTCAAGTGCATGGGCCACTCAAAAGCATCTGTGTCCTCAATCACACACAATTACACAATTAATTAACATCTAGGTAACTTGGCTAGTTGGAAAGACCCCACCCTACCAGCAATTGTTCACTGTCTCTACAACCTTGGAGAGTGGTCTTGTGAACCCTGTTTGTTTCTGACATAGGAGTAGGAGGTTTATTTCTTGCCTGAATCTTATGGGCCTTACTTCACCCTCCAGGAGTGAGTGACTGATTCAGTAGGGAGAATTCACATTCCTCTCTAGGTGTCAATGGCCTGAGTAGACATCCTAGCCTGTACCCTTTCTGGAGATCAAGGAAGTTAAATTAAATTATAGGAAATGGGAGTATAATATGTTCTGTTTCTTTTTTCTGGAGGTACTTGGAGAAATCAGAAGGTAGCTGAGGTTTCTAATCACACCTTCACCAAGGGGTTGATTGCTTAGTGTCATCCTATCAGATTTTGCCACTATCAAGGAAATTGATTACTTGTTTTCAACTCTGTATAATGGATTATCATCATACACTATCTCTATTATTTATCTCTGTCGTAGTACTTAGTACCCCATGTAAACACAATATAGACAACATGGTGGTGTTCCATTTTTCCTTGGAAGATACCAGCAGGAGTAAATGAGATTGAAAGTATACTCTGTCTGTTAGCAGTGAGATATTTTCTACCTTCACTTACTCTTGTTCCAGCCCAATAGGTAACTTAATAGCATACACATTTACCTTACTCTCATGCTGTAACTCATAATGTAAATGAACTGATATAAACAGCTATCCAGATGTCACTCTTATGCAAAGAACCAGAAAAACAAAAACAATTAACAGAGATATCCACAAACTGAACCCTAAAACAGTTTTTAAAATTATTTAAGGAGGATTTTCTTTTTTCAAAAAAATATTTTGTTTTTCCAAAAAAGATTTTCATATATTGAAATAAGGTACTTTGATTATATTTTTTCCATACTTTTCCTCTTATCTTCTAAATCCACTCTCAACTTCATGCCCCTCAATTTGTTGATAGGCCACTGACACTAGTATGTTGCCCATATACTCATGATGTTGGGTAACCCCTTCAAGCATGGCCAAACATACCAGTGAGCATCTCTTTAAAAAACTGACCTTCCATCTAGGAACAGTAACCAAATGCCAATAACTCCTCAGGCCAGATTATGAGCACATAATCGCTTCCATGCTGGACTGAAGTAGCATAATCTTGGGCAACTCTTGTATAAGTGATCACAGATGCTGTGAATTCACATACTCAGTGGTCCTGTGTCCAAAAGACACTGTTTTGTTCTGATTCTCTCTGACTTCTGGCTCTTCAGTCTTTCTGTTCCACTCTTCAATGATGTTCCCAAAGCCTTGGAGAGGGGATATGTTGTAGATGTCTCATTTATGGATGAGCACTCCACAGACAATTTTCTTCTTAATTCAACCAGCTGTATTTCTGAATTAACTACCACTCGACTTCATGAAGAAGCTTTCATGAAAAGGACTTTGAGATGAACTAATTTACTGGTATAGAGAAATACATAAAAAGTACAATTAGATACTAAGTCCATTTAGCAAAATGATAGTAGTAGGTTCACTCCTGTTGTCCTTGAGCTCTGAAGCCATGAATCCTTGGCTAGATTTATAGCACAAGACATATGTTTATGTGGAACATTCCTTAATCAAGCCAGAAAATAGTTCATTACTGGCATAACATCCATGCCACTATTTCACCCGCTGGATATATTTTGCCAAAATGGTCTTTATTGTTGCTGATAGGTGTCATAGGGGGGTGGGTTCTTGATTACTTTTTTCACATAGCATCCTAACAAGGATTTTTAAACTATCACATTAAAACTGACTTCATAAAAACTATAATATTTATACAAATAGAAAACAAAATGAAAGTTATAAATATGAATCAAAAGGAGCTGAAAAGCACTGAATGTTCACACCAGCAAAATTGACATGGCATAAAAATTTTCAAACTCAATCAAATTCATTGAATTTCCTTGTTTTAAAAAGAAAAAGTAGCCTGAAATAGTCTTTTAAATCTCAAAACATTAGTTAGTAAGTAAATATTCAGATAATTAAGTTTCTGGAATCAAGAGACAAATGAATTGAAAAACATACCATGAAAGGGTAACATAAAAATGCTAAAATGTTTGAAGACATGAATTTATAGATTCAAGAATCTGAATTAATATCAAATAAACAGATTCATTGTAACTCATTCAAAAATTAACCAAACAAACAAACAAACAAAAACTTAGGTGTAACAATAGAGAAATAAATTATTTCTATGAAAATTAAAATTCAGATGAGATTGGCATCCCAAGTAGCATAGTCTGTGCTAGAGGAAGGAAAAACAACCACTTACTTTTCAATATATTTTTATTTAAATATTTTTCATATAGTTAGTATATTTTGATAGTGTTTTTACATTCCTCAAACTACTCCAAATTGTCCACACCTCTCTACCTACCCATCAGTATGGTTTTTTTCTATATCGTAAAACAAATGCAAAAAATAACACAAGAATTACAAAAAGAGCTACCAAAAAAGGAACTCAAAGAAAACAAGTAAAAGACCAATAAAACAAAAAACAAAACAAAGCAAACTGAAACAAAATGTTTTCAAAAACACCATCAAGTTAATTTTGTGTTAACAACTTCTCCTAGACAAAGGGCCTGACCTAGAGTGTGGTTGACATACCTAATGACACCCCATTGGAGAAAATGGATTTTTTTCAGTTGGGAATAGTCACAATTGCAGATAGTTTCTTGGTTAAGGGTGGGGCCTCATGGCTACTTCCCCTTCTCAGTGCTGGCACCCATCTGCTTGAGCATGTACAAATCTTATGTATGCTGCCAGTTTCTGTGAGTTGGTATTTGTATCGTTCCTGTTGTATTTGGAAGATGTTATTTCCTTGGCATGATATAGCACCTCTGGCTCTTAGAATTCTTCATCTCCTCTTCCACCTTGATTGCTAAGCCTTGAGAGGAGGGTTTTGACAAAACATCTCATTTTTGACCATGTGCTCTAAAGTCTCTCTCTTAACGTTGTTCAGTTGTGGTTCTCTCTGTTAATTACCATTTATGTCAAGAAGAAGCTTCTCTGATGAGCGTTATGTGATACTCTGATAAATATATATGCAATGAGTATAGCAATATGTTATTAGGAGTCATTTTATTGCTTCATTTTTTCAGAATGATATTATTAGATTTTTCCCTAAGCTCACAACATATCTAGTCTCAAATTCTTGACCACTTTAGTAGTGTCAGGTATGGGTTCCAGTTCATTGAGTGGACCTTAAATTCAAGAAGTAGTTCGTCAGAATTTATGGGTTTAATTCTGACATTACTAGAAGACACACTTGTAGCAAAGAGGTGAGCAGGCCTGCTTTTCATCCCGCCTGGGTCCCGCACAGCTAGCTTAACACCTGAAATAACAACACATAAGTTGTATTCATTTAAACACTGCCTGGCCCATTATATC
>LOJH01020957.1:0-11382 GCA_001685095.1 Ellobius talpinus | reverse complement strand
CTCTCTCTCTCTCTCTCTCTCTCTCTCTCTCTCTCTCTCTCTCTCTCAGAAGGACAGAATGGTTCAGGTCCTATGGACAGAGGGAGTGGGCTGTTGGTGAGGAAGCTGACCCCTTAAGCAGCGGCAGTACACGGAAAAGCTTGCCCCGCACTTTGTCTGTGCGGCACAGTAGAGATTGCCCTGTTGATGAAAACACGGGTGAGCCAACCTTGAGGATGTGACCTTAGAACACCTAGCCCCACTCCTCATCTCCAACGTGGCAGCCAGGACTGGGGAGAGATGCCCTCCCTCTGCCCCACCCATCAACATCTGGGGCAGATGGGAGAGCTGGCCCCGTGATCATAAGAGTGGCAGAGCCAATCCTGTTGGCGCAGGGTGGGGGTGAGCCAGGCCCAAAGTTGTGAGCATGGGAGCTATCCCATTTCACATCTGGTGGACCTACCCTAAGCTGCCCAGGCCAGACCCAAGGATATGAGTTGGCCCGCCCCATCATCCACCCCATCTGTGATCTGCTGGAGCACGTGAAGGGACCTGACCTGCAGACCAAAAGCCCAAAGCTTCAGGGTCTCCACAACACAGGATAATTACAGGATATCCAGGAGAAGTCCTAGCGAGGGCCCAGTGTAGTAGAAACCAGAGGCCTCGAACTGGACCAATGACTTTTTGCAATGAACACTCACAAGTAAAGATATATGGACAAAGGGGTTTACAACGTGACACACTGTGACATACCGCAACTTCCATGACAAGATTTTTTCCATATATTTATTAATTTTTTTCCATTTATTTTACATACCAACCAGTTTTCCCTCCCCCCTCTCTTCCGTTCTCTCTTCCCACCTCCCATCTACTCCCGCCCATCCCCTCTTCCTCTGTTCAGAAAGGGGCAGGCCTCCCACGAGAGTCAATAGAGCATGGCATATCAAGTTGAGACAGGACAAAGCTCCTCCTGTCAAGGCTGGGCAAGGCATCCTAGCGTGGGGAATAGGTTCCAAAAGATCAGCTAATGCACCAGGGACATGTCCTGATCCCACTACTTGGAGCCCCACAAACAGATCAAGATACACACCTATCACCCTCATGCGGTGGGCCTAGGTTGGTCCCATGCAGGCTCCCTAGCTGTTGGCCCAGAGTCCATGAGCTCCCACTAGCTCAGGTCACCTGCCATGATGAGATCTTTCTAAGTTTTTCCGTTTTAATTTATTATTGTTATTATTATTATTCCTTTTTTTCTTAAATTTTGCTTTATTTGGGGGGTGTTCGGGGCCAAAGGGCAGTTGCGATGGGATGGGGAAATGAAAGGGATCAAGATACATGATGTAAAAACACACATAGATAGAATTAATTTAAAAAAAAAAAAAGAAAATGAAGTGCCTGCATTGCCCACCCTGACCACCAGGGGACAGGCAAGGATAGCATTCTGCCCTGGCTCGGGCGCTAAGAGCTCTTCCCTCAGTCTGAGGCAGTGCTTGCTGCAAAGGCTCGCGGGGAGCTTCATGTCTGCTACTGCACAGGATACTTCACCAAAGGCGGGGTGCACGGGGCACTTTTTAAACCTTTGGTGGCCTTATTTTGTAAGAGCTTTGTTGTGGAGTGTCTACACACATTTGAATTCAACCATCTTAAAATTTGAATAATTGAGGAGTGTAACCACCTCCAAATACGTACCCTGTTTCTTTCTCTTCAAAAAGTTCCCTCCTGCTCCGTGTGTTAATCATTTCCCTGAACTCTGCCCCCTGGCAACCACCTCACCCTTTTCCTATGGTTGTAAGTTTGCCTTGTCAATCATAATACAAAAGGAACCGTTTGTGACTGGCTTTGCCTTCACCTCCTGCTTTTGAGATTTAAGAAGTAGCTTGTTCCTTTTATTAGAGTGGCTTCCCTGTGTGTTCACACCACACCCTGCCCTCTCACCAGCTGATGAGATAAATACATCTGAGTGGATGGGGGCAGGAATTATTAATGACTTTGTATAGGCAAACTAATGCTCCATTTCTTTCGGATGAACTGAGAGTAGGCCTGCTGAATCGTGGAACAAGTGCGTGTTCATTCAACGTTTTAAAAAGTTGCCCAACTGTCTTTTCATCCCCAGCCAGCTGTTCCATGTCCTCTCTCAGCCTACCAAGGGCTACCATTACAAGTGTGTCCCACACCATGTCTCATGGTTTTATGGTTTTAAATCTGATTATGACGGATGGGCATGCAGTAGTGTCTCACTGCAGATGCTCTCCGAATCTTCTCTATACCCCACTTCTGTAGATGTGCACGCACGCGCGCGCGCGCGCACACACACACACACGTACACACGCCAAAAATGCCCCGAGAGTTTTCTTTATTCCACTTGTTTACTCTGGTCTTGGCCATTGGTGATACAGGGCCTCTGAATGATGGTGCAGTATTTGACAGAGTTGTGGCTCAGGGTTAGGGATAAGTACTGGACTGTTCAGTTAACAGAAAGAAACCAGACAGTGGTGGTGCACACCTTTAATCCCAGCACTTGGGAGGCAGAGGCAGGTGGATCTTTGTGAGTTTGAGGCCAGCCTGGTCTACGGAGTAAATTCCAAGACAGCCAAGGCTACACAGAGAAACTCTGTCTTGAGAAACCAAAAAGAAGAAAGGAAGAAAGCAAGAAATGAAGGGGAGAGAGAGATGGAGAGGAAAGAAGGAAGAGAAAGAAACTAGGAAACTAGTTCCATGACCCTGAGCCAGCAGGTCTGGAATCTCTCAATCTCCACAGCCCAAATTGTTCATTAGGCCAGGGACTTCAGAGCAGAGAGTGAATTGGTCAGGCAGGGCTGGAAACTTGGTTTGAACCAGAGTGTGTTCAAGAGACCATAACTTGACTATGCTGAGCAGTAGAGTCAAGGAGAAGCAGTTATCACTGTGTGCTGATCACTCAGGTCAGGGTAAGTGCTAAATGCCCCTGTAAAGTCCCTGAGAAGGGACCCGGACAGCACTGCACCCTCCACCTACAAAGCTAGGATTCAGAGGCCGTGGCCAGTTTTCAGGGGGCATTAAAGCCATTTAGGATTGAGCACCACATCATTTCTTCAGGGAATCAGGCTCCTGGGCCCAGCCTGGGTTACTTATAATCCTCACAGACTTCTGAAACTAGGAGGTGAAATTTTAAAGATTTGCCAAGTAAGATAAGTGACCTTGAACTGGATTTCAACTATGGGGTATGGGGCCTTGGAAAGTTCTAGTTTCCAATGCATTTCAAATGAAAAAGAGCCATGACTAAGTAGGAATGAGCTGTGTGGAACCTCAGACCTGAACAGGAAAGAATGGGGAACTTTTGGCGAGGTCCTAGGCAGCCATGAGTCCTGAAAGCAAGGTAATATTTTCCTTCACAAGATGAAAGGCTCACTCAGGGTAAACATACATGCATGCCTTTGTTCAAATAATTCCCTTCACCCCAACCAAAGGTCATTTCCATTTCTCCATCTGTGGACATCCTAGCGGTTCTCCCACTCTGGACTTTCAGCTTCTGCTTTCCCCGTCCTGCCAGCTTCTCCAGGCACAACTTTCTGCTCCCTCATCTTCACCCCCAACCCCTCTATTGAACTCCTGACTTGTAGGACAGCGCAGGAGCGGGAAGGGTGCCTCACGTCTTGGAGAAACTTGAGAGGCAGGATCTCTCTGCGCCACATGCCTGCCAATCCTCCTCCCCCGATCTCATCTGCGCTTGCAGATCAGGTGAAAGAAAACTTCTAGGAGAGACTAGAAGGAGAGAAAAGAGAGACACAATCACAGATGATATTAGTTTTGTTGTGAGGAAGAGAGAAAATGGGGCAAAGTGCAGTTTGCATAGTACAATGTAGTTTTGTGTGTTTGTGGCGCTGGAGATTAACTGAGGCCTCCTGTGTGCTAGGCAGGCCTTCTGCTCCTGAGCTATATCCCCAGATCTGAACAGGGTACCTAGATGAGGGCGTGTTTGTAGCTGGTGAGAGAGATACGGGAGATGCTGGGATTACAGAAGAGATAGCCCAAGGAAGATCAGAGGGAACCTGGGGCTGGTGTCCATGCATGGATTTCAGATAGAGGCTAGGATGAGGCAAAAAAGAACAGTGTAAGAAATTCTGTAGTCCCTTGTTTACTGACCTTGAACAAGGGTGCCTCTAAATGTTCTGCTTAAACAAACATGGAGAAGCACGCCCGGTACAGCCCTTAGGATGTGAGAGGCAGAAGAACATGGTTCTGAGGCCAACCTGGCCTAATTGTGAGAGTGTGTATTAAAAAAAAAATACTACAGGGCACTAAAGAGAAAGCATAGTGGTTAAGAGCCCTGGCCACTCTTCTGAATGCCCTTCACCCGTATAGTAATTCACAACCCTCTTTCACTTCAGCTCCAAGGGATCCTTTTCTGGCCCTTGAAGACACAGTACACACCCAGCACACAGATATGCATTCAGGAAAACATGCGTGCACATAAAATAAAAATAAATTAATCCTTTTTTAAAAAAATACATGCATGCATGCATGCATACCGACATATTCTGTTTAGGACAATAGGAAGGATGCCTGGTAGATATCTCAGAAATTATGAAAGATGTTCCCCCATAATAGTAATCAAGAGATTATTGGTTCTTTGTTTTAAAGCCTGGGCTGAGATTCCTTCTACAAGCTCATTGAACAGAGTCATCTCAGGATTCCGATATCCTGGTGACCCATTCAGCAGCTTCTGTAGTCATGGTACAAGCCAGTTCAGGCCTCACTTATACCCTCAGGAGACCTTCATGGCGGGCATATGGCACCGGGCCTATGTATATCCGTAATGCCAGAAGTTTGGTGGACTTAAAACAGAGTGAAGCCAGGCAGAAGTATGCTGCAGGCTGAGTTCCTTTGGGGTTCTCTCAATAGAGGAATGTCTAAATGGAGCCAAAATGGACAACTGGAGAAGTTATAAAAGTAGAGAAAACAGCAACATGCCACGTAGGCTTAAAAAATTGTGAACCCCAGCACATAAGCCTATGAAAAACACAAACATGCACCAGCAAAGTTGCGAGCCTTGGAGCCATGCCATTCAACGCAGTTTACAGATGCTGGACTGGGAGACTTAGAGAGGTCTCCGCACACCTAGGCTTCAGTCTAGCTTAGAATTATTACTCTTTTCTGCATGCCCAGTCCTCCTTTTGGGAATAGAAATTTGCCTTGAGTCTTACAGGAAGCTCCAAGTCTGGCTGGCCTGGAATACAGCCGCTACAATTCTAAGAGCAGCACCATGCCAGGCTAGCGCTAGTGTTTGAACACCAGAGGGCGCCATATCATCAGGCCCCTCCAGAAGACACTCATTCTTCTCTGGGAGTGGCCAGAGCCCGGGACACTTAACTTCAGAACTGGTCACTAACCAATTAAGGCGAACCAAGTTAATTTTTACAGGGACAAGGGTACTATAAAAAGCAAGTCCTCTCCTGTTTTCCAACTGCGTCTTCCACTGTCAGTTATAAGAAATATGGGGACAGTGATACGAGCTGGGTCCAGTGTCCTAGTCTGGGTGGCCTGTCTACTTCCGGCGTGTCCTGGTAAGACACACTCCCTGAACCTGTGAAATGGGCCTTCTGACTCGGTAGGACACCTGAGGAAGGAGGGGACAAGAGTGAGGCAGGGACCAGTAAGAGTGAGCAGCCCTCTCAGGGAAGGGGGTCCAGTATGGAAGAATGCAGCCACTGTGTGTCCTTCTGTATGATCTATGGGGAGTTAGGGGGTGAGGTTGGTGATAGTGTTCATTTATTTTCTAGGGGCCAAACCCCAGGGCCTTAACATACTAAACAAGCTCTACCACTGTGCTATTTCCCCAGTCTCATCTTTATGTCTTAAAGGACACAAGACTTATTAATCAGTCGTGGTAAGACAAACAAGAGTGTCATAAAGGAAGCTTACTCAGAGTTCCCCGAAAAATGGAGGCAAAAATCACCCCATTAGCCATACGCAGAAGCCAACAGATGATAGAACAAGTGGGGGGAAATGGGGAGAGACTCGAGGGGGCAAGAATAAGCAATGCAGGCTAAGTGGACTTAAGATCAACAGGCTCCAGATGTCAAGGCATCTGGACACAGAAAGTAACAAGGCTGCCTGTCATGCTATATTTAGTGTGTGAGTAACTTGAGGTTCAAGTGGGCAGCAGGTCTGATTCAGCCTTGTGACCCAAGGGAAGGAAGAGGAAGCCAGGGACGATCGTGGAGATGATAGATAGGAGCCATGTGTGTTAACACCCACTTGCAGTCCTAGGACTGAGGAGGCAGAGGCAGGAGATCAGAGGTTAGAAGCCAGTCTCCTCTACGGAGCACAATCAAGGCCAGACTGAACTTTCTCAAAAACAAACAAATAATAACCGTGAAGGCAATCACTGGCTGGAGAGCTCAACCCTGACACTGTGTGAAGAGGGCTCAGAATGGAGCCCCACAAAATAGACCCTGGGGAAACAAATCAATGCTGCTCCATTCTAAAAATCCATCTTTCACCCAGGCCCTCTCGGAAGCTGTAGACTCACCTAGTGACCCTTCTCTCCCAATATCAGGATCCAAAGTCACTCAGCCTGAAGTGGATACCCCCCTGGGTCGTGTGAGAGGCTGGCAGGTGGGTGTGAAGGGTACAGAGCGGCTGGTGAACGTCTTCCTGGGCATTCCGTTTGCTCAGGCACCACTAGGCCCTCTGCGGTTCTCAGCTCCACTCCCGCCACAGCCCTGGGAAGGCGTGAGAGACGCCAGCACCAATCCCCCAATGTGAGTACCCCTGCAGGAGGTGGGCAAGCGGGCAGGGTGGTGGCAGAGGCTGGACACCAGGCTGTGTGAACTGATAGCTGCCTCTGGGGCTCCCCTTGACTGCAGGTGCATGCAGGACGTGGAGAGAATGAGTAATAGCAGATTCACCCTCAACCAAAAGCTTCAGATCTTCTCTATTTCCGAGGATTGCCTGATCCTCAATGTCTACAGCCCCGCTGAGACCACTGCAGGGGCCAGACTGCCGGTATACAGTCCAGAGGCCCCCATCCAGCACTACCGTGCCAGCTGCCCCATTATACCCCCATTTCCTAAACACCCCAGACATCCTCAGTATACCCTGGACCGCTAGGTGGGGGTTAGAGTCCTAGAAGCTGGAGTCACTGATTCGTAGCCATTTCTACAGGTCATGGTATGGATCCATGGCGGCAGTCTGGTTGTTGGCTCTGCCACCTCCCATGATGGATCAGCCCTGGCTGCCTATGGGAATGTGGTAGTAGTCACTGTCCAGTACCGTCTCGGCATCTTTGGCTTCCTCAGGTAAGATAGCCAGCCTGGAAGAGGGCGTTACAGCCCTAAGGAAGGCCTTCTCATGAGAATCTAAGGGTAGAGAGGCTGGGGACATTGTTCAGCCAGTAAAATTTGCTTGCCACACAAACATGGGGACATGAATTGGGATCCCCAACATCCATCTGTAAACTGGGTATGGCTGCATATGTCTATAATCTCAGCACTAAGTACTCAAATGGAGACCCTGTTTCAAAAACTAAGAAACAAAGTAGTTAAGCAAGATGTCTAATGTTGATATCTGGCCTCCATGTGTGTGTACTTGACAGGAATTCATGTCGGCATGCACCACACACACACACGCACACACACACACAGTCAAGAGAGAGAGAAGAAAGAATATCCCAGGGCTCCACTATGGGAAGGGGCCCAATGAAAGCCAGAACTGAACATTGAACTTGGGCAAAGGGTGGGGTAGAGTCCTAGTGGGGAATGGGGACAAAGAGCAACAAGCCCGATTATCCATCTGAGTGCCAGCTCTGATTGACTGCCTTGCTACATCTACCCACACCTTATACTGGGAAAACAGGTGCCAATGGTGACTCATATCCAAGCCAGGACTGGGGAACAGAGGAGAAGCCCAGTGCCCTTGTGACTGACTCAAAGCAATTTTGCAGAGGGCAAGAAAAAATAAATATATCTTGGGAGGCATCTTGTGCTAACCACTGCCTCGCCCTGCCCCTAGCACTGGAGACAAGCACATGCCTGGCAACCGAGGCCTCCTCGATGTGGTGGCCGCGCTGCGCTGGGTGCAGGGAAACATAGCCTTCTTTGGGGGTGATCCCAACTGTGTCACTATCTTCGGTAATTCTGCTGGTGGCATGATCGTCACATCCCTGGTGAGTTACCCACAGAGAAGTATGGATTGTAGCCAGGTCTAAGAGGGCTTCTGTGGCCCCAGACCTCCTAGCACTTCTGCCTGCTGATGTCATCTGTCCTCCCTGCTGTTCCCAGGTCCTGTCTCCAATGTCTGCGGGGTTATTTCACAGAGCCATATCCCAGAGTGGGATTATTACCAACAAGATATTGAAGGAGATAAACCCATGGCCTGAAGCTCAGGTCTGCCTTTGCTTTACTCTCTTATCTTAAGTATGCCTCAAAACCCCTCCTGTGCTAACCTGTGGGTCAGGTGAGGAGAGGAAGGAGTCACCAACAGGCTCAGAGACAGTGACTAGTGCAGTCCGGGGGTAGGCAGTCAGACCCGGCTTTCTGGAGAAGGCCACTCTGAGAAAATTATCTCTGGTACTTCCCTGAGGCCATTTTTAGGGATCTCCTCTTTCCCCCAGGATCCTTTGGGAGCCTCCCATTCCCAGCCATGCTGTTACCTAAGAGATTTGTCCCCTTGTGAAAAGTAGCCAGCAAAAGCCACCAAGAACTTCCCTAATAGGACCTGGGCATGCAAAAGCTTCAGGCATAAGACAAAATGATGGCTCACAGAAGCAGGAAGCCATCAGGTAGGGGCCGAGACAAGAAATGAACGCACTGAAGAGGTGGAGGGTCGTGCAGGGACATGAAAGGCCATGCCTGAGAGCTTGGGCAGGATGCGAAGGGCTAGAAGCGGCCAGGAAACAAATCTGAGGCACGCGGAATAAAAGGTGGGATGGAGAGAGCGAGTGGTCCTCGAGGCCAACAGCCGGTGAGATGGGGACAGTAGAGTCTAGGCAAGCTCTAGAAACATTGATGGGGCAAGCAGCAAAAGGCTGGTCCCAGGTCCTGGCTGTGATGGAGGAGTGAGCAATAACGCTGGGTTTGAGGGATAATTCAGGAGCCTCAGCAGGACACATGGCTTCTTTCTATCCAGCAGCCTACCCCTCCCCTCACCACAGAGGGGAGAGATCTTTTTACCACAATTGCAGGCCTCCTCTGTCTCTCTGGACGCCTTCCCTCCAGCCTCCCGGCCCTGCTCCAGACTCCTTACATTCCCTGCCAGACAGGTCCATGCATGTCCTAATTGGCACCGCAAACTATTACTGAACTAGAAAAGGACACGTTTCTTAGATGGATGAAGGAGACACAGGAAGAGGGATCAGCCTCCCTAGGTTGGTAGTAGGTCTCTTGGGCTAGCCTTGTGACATCGCAGCTCATAACAGAGAGTGGTGCTCGGGAAGCGAAGGGTGTGTATCTGAGAGGAAACATTCTTCTGTCTGGCCTCAGACCTTAGCCAACTCCTTGGGCTGCAGCTCCGTATCCTCAGCTGAGCTGGTGCAGTGTCTGCTACAGAAGGAAGGAAAGGAACTTAACAATCAGGTATGTCACCTCTAGGGTGATGATGACAGACAATGACCCAGAGGGGTCCTGTCCAGTTCCTGTGGAATCCCTAGGCTGGGTCTTGACAATGGGCCTCCTGCCTTGCTTTTCCTGCAGAAAAACGTGAAAGTTTCCTACATAAGCAATGACTCCTTCTTCCCACAAAGCCCAGAGAAGCTCCTAACAGAGAAGCAATTCCCCACTGTGCCCTACCTCCTGGGAGTCAACAATCATGAGATTGGCTGGCTCTTGCTTAAGGTGAGTGTCCTCTGGCAACTGTGCCCTTCCAGGCCCTGCCCAGGCAGTCTCCTCCACACGCTCTAAGCACTCCGGCCACTCCCATTGGGTAGGTGAGAAAGCCGAGGGTCAAGGCCACTTGGCTTCATTTCGCCAAACTGCTGCTCTGTGTGTTGAAGACCCAGCTTTTGCAAAGTAATCTTCTGGGAAGGGCTAATCTACAGCACATTCCTGATGGTGGCTGGTTGATATTTGCTGCTCTGAGCCATGGAGGAGCGTGCCCAGGAGACTGACTGACTGAGACCCCCATGTTCCAGCATTAAGCTATTGGACATGATGGGTCAGGTGCCTTCCAATCCAGTCTGGATACACAGTACCTACAATAGCGGCTCCACCATGCTGTACTCCTGGGTACCCTACTTCACCCCACCATTGCCATTTGTCCACCCATCTTCACTGAAACTTTTCTCTCTCCAGTGATGCCGAAGACCAAACACAGGTCTTCCCACATGCCAGCCAAATACTCTGCCCCCGTTAATCCATTAATCCCTTAACCCATTAATCATTTTCAAACAGACAAAGTCTCTCACAAGAGAAGAGCCCTTTGCGTTTCTTCACTTGGTGGTTTGGAGCAGCTGCTAGTAAGGTCAATCCAGATCACAGCACAGTGCTCTGTTTAAACACCATGCTGTCTAAACAGAAGCAAGACTTGTCTTGGCATTCCCTCATTGAAAATCGATCCACCGCAGAAATCGCCTTCTCTGTGCCAGGGCTTGGAGGCACATGAACTCGGCCCCACAAGGGTGCTAGAAAGCAGACCATTGATATTTCATTCACACATGAGAAAACAGGCATAAGAAGCTCAAGGAACTTCATGAATCTTTAAGTGGTAGGCCTGGCATTTGAACTCAAAAAGTCAGATATCTAGGTGCTATTAAAACTACATCATCTAAGACAGGCACCACGGATGCTTCTGTAATCCACTCAGGTGGCCAAGGTAGGAATGGCTCAAGTCTGAGACCAGCCTGGGCTACATCATGAGTTCTTATCTCAAAAACAAAATCACCTCTGAGATAGAAAACCAACATTTGATTTTATTGCCTGGGGTCTTTGTTTCTTGTTTTGAGACAGAGTCTCATCCTGTAGTTCAGCTATCCTAAAACTCACTATATAACCCAGGCTGACCTCAGACTTGAGGCCCAGTCCTCCTGTCTCTGCCTCTTAAGTGCTGGAATTAGACATGAGTCAACACACAGGCAACATGTGATGTTTTTAACTAGTGCCCGTGAGGTTTGGAGGTGAACTATGGGTGACCCTCACCCCATCCCCAGCACATCCATAGAAAAGTCAGGCATGACACTGGATGCCTGAAATCCCAGGGCTAGGGAAGTGAAGGCAGGAGGATCCTGCAGCTCACTGCTCAGCTGGTCTAGCCAAACTGACCAACTCCAAGTTCTGTAAGAGACTGTCTCTCAAAGTGGAAAGAGATTGAGAAAAACAGCCAACATCAACTTCTGACCTATACACACATACATACATGTGCACACAAACCAAACACACACAGGTGATGGAGGAGGGTCATCTGTCTATGTGTTACTTTCATTGGTTAATA
>LOJH01020956.1:0-20510 GCA_001685095.1 Ellobius talpinus | reverse complement strand
CTATGGAGTCCTTGTTTTTCAGACTGTGAGAATAGATGACTTAAGAACATTGGAGTCTCAAATAACAGCTTCTGATGATAGACTACAAGATCTCAACCTCTGAGGATGGTGTTAACACCATAGTGAAAATCAGTACCTCAGTATTGAGTACTGTTACTTCATGTAACAAGCATAGCTCCCCAATGCCTAGTCCGAGTCAAATCAATTTAATTAACTAACAAAGGTAGTTGTTATGGCAACTATGCTGCTAATTTCTTTCAGCAAATACTCAGTATGATTGACGTGTTGCTAGGCAACAGCCAATAGATTGGACAGCCAATGAAGACAAATTCCACCTGGCGCAGATGTGACTACCTAGTCATAACTTCAGGCTCTGGCAGAGGAGGTGTTTCACAGGGAAACACTGAGATATTAAATATGGTCTTGAACAACAGAATCTTTATTGTCACCCACAAACAGCCAGAGGCAAAGCCCACCCTTATTAGAATTGAAAGGGAGAGACATACAACTAGTATGTCCTATTTTAAATTATGTATATGTATATATATACACATATTTATGTGTATTTTTTTCTAGTTGTGAAAAATTCGCCTTTATACATCTCTGTGAAGATGGACTGAGAACTTACCCACCCAGAGAAGAAGTCAGCTGAGGTATTATGGGAGCGATGAGGATCACTTTATTGGATGATTTACCTCCTTGGAGACCTCTGTGAGCTCCTTCCCTTCACTGGAGTTCTCCCATCCAAGATGTTGCCTATTTCACAGCCTCCACCTTTACTTTCACTTGCTGTTCCCAGCTCATTCTCTCACACTGCTGCGTGGCAGACATCCATCTTTTGGCCCATTTCTGTTAAGTTGTAAGTGGTTCTGGTTCCTAGAAGGAAACACAGTTATCTGGGGATAAACTGCTAGATCAATCCAGGGGTTGCCTGCAAGGGACAACCTGAGTTCTTAATACAGGGGTCACAATCCAGATCCATGCTTGCAAACTCAGACATGCAGGACAGATGGTGCTTATAACAGGGCAAGGATGAGGTAAAGAGAGAGCAGGGGAAGAAGGAATGGAAAGGATGGAAGCGAAAGGAGGAAGGAACAAGGGAAGGGGAGAAGGAAGGGAGGAAGGAGAGAAGCAAGCAAGCGAGGAAGAAGGAAACAAGAGAAAGAAAAAAGAAAAACTTGTTATTCATTAAGAGTGTAACTCAGAGTTGGGCAGTGGTGGTGCACACCTTTAATCCCAGCACTCGGGAGGCAGAGGCAGGTGAATCTCTGTGAGTTCAAGACCAGCCTGCTCTATAAGAGCTAGTTCCAGGACAGAGAAACCCTGTCTCAAAAAAAAGAGTGTAACTCAAATATGTTTGAAAATAAACCAATATATATATATATATATTTAATAGTTCTTTGGTCCAATCTTACAGTATTTGCATACACATGCACACACAGTCAGACACATATTCTCTCTCACACACATACACACGCACTCACACATTCATACATACTTTCATACCTCCCCACATGCACAGGCATGCGCACACATGCACACACATGCACATATTTTTTTTCCTTCCCAGCAATTCAATGCTATCAACTAAAAATTATTGCATAAGGGGAAGTTAATTGGGGAGGAGCAATTTTCTCAGAACTGATTGCAGGAACAGCCATGCAATCATCTCAGTGGAGCACGGAGCACAGTGCCACCCGGGGGGTGAATGGGGAGGGCTGGGCTTGAGGATCTGTCACTACTTCTGCAACCTGCCTCAGATCCTTACTCTGGGAATGGGGTAGATAACAGTGTGCCTTCTGCCAATGGGCTTTCAGGGCCTTCCCAGTACTTGGGTTCTCAAACACTTCGGCCACTCACAGCCTCCTTCTTTTTGCAGTCCAATTTTTGAAACAGGTGCCTGGATGGTGAGAAGCAGACATCACATGGTGCCCTGTTCTAGAGGAGCTCTTGAACATCATCTAACTTTGTATAATCCAGGTTCTCAATGTCCCTGATGGAAAATATTTGCAAGTACACTTTGCAAATACTTTATTAATAGATGGGGGCAGTTGGAAGCCACTCTGGGATCTTCTAACTTCATTTCTATTATTATGATAAGGTATCCTGAGAGGAAACAGCTGAGAGGGGAAAGGGTTTGTTTTAGCTTACAGTTCTGGGGTATGGTCCATTATTGTAGGGAAGTCACAGTGAAAGCAGCTTAAAGCAGCGAGGCACATCACAGCCACAGATAAGAGCAGAGAGAAACTAATGTATGTGTGCCTACCCGCTTGTGTTCGGCTCAGAGTCTGCCCTCGTAAACAGCTCGGAGCCTCCTGCTTAGGGAATGGTATTGCCCACGGTAGACTGGGTCTTCACCTATCAGTTACCTTAGGACAATCCCCCACATGCAAGCCCACAGACCAACTCCATGCAGAGAATCCTCCATTAAGACTCTTTTCTCAAGTGATTCTAGGTAGTGTCAAGTTGACAGTGAAAGCCAACTGTCACACTGAGTTAACTGGAGTGACAGCTGGATGGTCTTTTTCTTGGCATCTACTTGGGAAGGAAGTTGACACATCCGTGCACCACTCAACTTGCAACAGAGAAGCTTCCTCTTGCAGTAGATGGTTTAACAGAGAGACACACACTAGGGCAGTTAGTAGAGAGTGGGAGACTTTGGAGCACTCAGCCCTAAATAGGAAGTCTTTAGCAAGACTCTCTACTCAAGGCTCAGGGATCTACACAAAAGGAGGTGGAAAGATTGTAAGAGCCAGAGGTATTGGGTGTCCCCAAGGCACAGTGTCTTCCAGACACACTGGGGCTGACACAGATGTGAAATCAGAGACTTTGACGACACATGAACCTGTATAGACTCAAACTGTACAGAGTCCCAGAACTGAGAAGAGGAGGTGAACACAAAATGCTGCCCTTAATCCAGAAGCTATTTGCAATTAATCCCTGCTGGGAAAGGGAAAACCGTTGTTCTCCAGTGGAGTGTTACTGGGCATACCAATGACACTCTGGGACAGGCCTCATGCCAAGGAGAAGTTAGCCAATACAAAACAAACTCTCTATGTTTTGTATATGTTTTGCTTTGTTTTTGTATTTTTGTCTTACCTCTTTTTCCTTAGTTTGTTTTAATTTTGTGTTTTTTTTCTGTTTTCATTTTTTTTTCTTTTTTTGAGAGAGAACATGAGGTTGGGTGTGTAGGGAAGCAGGGAGGATCTGGAAGGAGTTGTGGGAGGGGAAAGAATATGATCAAAATATATTTTATAAAAGTTTTTTTTGTTTTTGTTTCTTCAAGACAGACTTTCTCTGTAGCTTTGGAGCCTGTCCTGGAACTAGCTCTTGTAGACCAGGTTGGCCTTGAACTCACAGAGATCTGCCTGCCTCTGCCTCTGAGTGCTGGAATTAAAGGTGTGCGCCACCACTGCCCGGCTTATTTTATGAAAGTTTTTAAGAAATATTTTTAAAAGAAATAGAGTATCTTACATGTGCATTCCAGGAACTGGAATTAGACAAGATGAACCGACACCTAAAACAGTGTGCCAGACTCCAGCTGCACAGGTTGTTAAGGCCAGCCATCTGTCTCTGTCCATTCCTGGGCCATGTTGGGCAAGTTACTTCAGTCCCTTTAACCTGCGCTTACTCCTAAGCACAGTGACGAATTTAGCAGTGCTTTCTTCTTTCTGTACATGTATAGAATGTGTGCGGATACGTGTTCCTGCGTGCATGCCTATGTACATGCCTGTGTGAGCATGCACACATGGAGGCCAGAGGTCAAGGTTCAGTGTCTCCATAAATCCCTCTTCTCCTTAACATTGGAGACAGGCTGCCTTGCGGAGTCTGGAGTTCACTGCTTTGCTTAGCCTGGATGACCAGTAATCACTCAGAGCCAAGAACCAGGTGTGGACCAACTTGCTTGGATTTTCACATGGCTGTTAGGGTCCCAAGCTCAGATCTTTATACTTGCCTGGCAAGCCCATTGCCAACTAAGGCATCTCCCCAGCCCCCAATGCTCTCTTTATAGGGTCAGAACACTGACTCTATGCTGCCATCTGGGTAAAGTGCCTGGTCAGAATGCCCAATCTTGAAAGATTGCCCACTATTGTATTTCATGCCATTATCAAGCCTTTCTGGCAACAATCCCACGAGGTTGGCATCCTCCCCGCTCTTCTCAGATGCATCTCAGAGACGGGATGTGTCTGGCCCCGTGTCACTCCCCTGATAAGGCAGGGTGGGGCACAAACTCAGGCAGCTTCCAAGGCTCACCCTCCATCTATGTAGCTTAATGAGGGTTTGGGCTTCACGCTTCTCTTCCCTTGATTAGGTGTTAAATATTTACCATCTTTCCTTTATTCCTCTCTACCCTCTTTAAAAACGGTTTAATTAAAATCATTCCTTGAGCTCATGATAAAAATATGTAAATGTGATGATTTTTGTGAAATGAATCTATTGTTTTCCTTTCATTCCCAAAGGACTGTGGATAAGAAGGGGTAGATAGCTGTGGGGCTTCCCATGAATTTGAACAAGCATTTGATAATATGCTGTGTAACCGATTTCAAGGTCTGGTGGCCACAGGATCCAGCTGTGTGCGGATCTGAAGCACAACAGAGTTCTCGGGCCTGGGGTTGATGTGAAAGAGGAGGTGTCTCAGTGCTTCCACAAAGAGCTGGTAGGATGAACATGGACGGGCAGAGCTGGGAAGGCACCCTCCCCATGTTCCTGTGTGTAGGAGTCGCTTCGTGATGCTGTGGCAAGATACCACAATCAAAGGCAACTCAAGAAAGAAAGGATTTTGGGGGGCTTATAGTTCTAGAGTTGGGTTCCATAATGATGGAGAAGGGAGCTGATAGATTCCCATCTCAACTACACTAAGGAAGTAGTGAGCACAGACTAGAAGCTGGACAGGGCTATAATGTTGTAAAGCCCACCCCTTGGTGATGTGCTTCCTCTAGCAAGGCTGCCTTTCCAACCTGTTACAGAAGCTGCCCAACTGTGCTACCAACTGGAGACTGAGTATTTAAACACAGGAGCCCAGGAGGGACATTCCTCATTCAAATCACATCACTGTGTCTGCTCTGACTGGCTGAGTCCCTCAAATCCACGTCCCATAGGCCACCTGCTTCCCTGTCTCTTTCTGATCCGGGACCAAAGCTGAGTGCTCACACCTCCCAGTGGCCCTGTCTAAGAGCTGCTCAGGGTGACTCAATATGCTTCTCGTTTACGAAGTACTTGCTCTGTGTCATCTTCTGCAGATCCCTGTCCTTGGATGTCGCACATACTCACACAGAGAACCAGCTCTGGGATAAGTGATTATCTCCCTTTTTAAGGGTTTGAGAAAGCTCTGAGTGGCCGTGACTTCCTTAGAACTGGAGCCTATCTAGGTGAGAGCAAGAATAGCCTGTTAGTGCCTTTGATTCTACTTTGGCCTATAACCAGCCATAATAAAACACACCTCTGAGTGTATTCCCCAGGATGAATCTGGACAAAGATGCTGTTTTTGTTGTAGTGCCTGAGTATCAGGTAGGGTGAGTTGCTATAACAAAACAAAACAATCTCAATGGTTTAGCACAAGGCTAAAAGCACTCACACATTAGGAAAGTGACTCGGCTTGGTGTCACTTTTGAGGACTCAGACAGTGTGACTCTTGTTCTCCCCAGTTCTTTAAATGAACAAGAAATACAGGCCCGAAATGGGTTTGAACATCCCACATTCTGTAGTGTGAGAGGTGGAGGCCAACCGTGGATCTGGGAAGATTCTTCCTTAGTGAGTGTCTTATTCTGTTCCTTGTGTGATAGCAAAAACACTCTAGATGGATTGACTTACAGTGTTAATAGCCCTTGGTGCCAGGAAGTCCAAGACTGTTCAGTTTTTTAGTGAGGACTCTGCCCCAAAGATGACACTTCCTTGCTGTGCTCACGAGAAAGGTGCAAACAGGTTCCCTTAGGACATAAGGGCACTAATCTCATTAATAAGGGTTGTAGCCTCATGACCTAGTCGTCCCCCCCAAGCCTCTGCCTCTTAATATTTTGCAGGACATGGGAAGTTTTGATATATTCACCAGAGGATGACAAAAGTCAGACCACACCACCCAGCCAGCACAGAGAGAGCCCCTGCAATCTCCTGTATGACTTTTTCCAAATAGCAAGCAAGGCTGAGACTATAGCTTATGATGGATCACAGGGTACAAAAAGCTTCCTCCATCTCAAGAAATCGCTCTCGGGTATCGGGCTAATTGTTTTGCTCTTTAAAATCTGTGTTGTGGAGCTTGGGGTCAGGTTCTTCATTCTGCTGGGGGTGTTCCTCTGCAGACACTCCATGCTTCAACAGTCAACACTAAACAGTAGCACTTACAGGAACAGAAAGCTTTTTGGAAGCTTAGGATATCATTGTGGAAACAGTGGTTGTAGTAAACAGAGGATAGGAACCACTTTCCCCTTCTCCCTGATATCTGCTCTCCAGATTCCACAACATGGGTCTCCAAAGAATTCCAGGTATCCTGAAATTCCACTTTAATACATCAGTGTGACTGGCCCACAGTTCCCCAATGTTTGGTGAAACTTTATCCTGGATGTTTCTTTGAGGGTTTTTTTTGTTTGCTTGTTTGTTTGTTTTTGCATGAGATTGACATGTAACCTGGATGTGGTTAGACATTTTCTGATCAGCTGGAAGTGTGTACAGAACAGGAGATGGGTGCTGCTGAGACAGAGGGAATTCCACAGCATTCTCAGGCTTCGTTGGCACTGCCAGCAATCCTGAGTGTTTCGGTGATGCCATGCTGTGTGTGTTTTGGACTCACCAGAGTCCATAAACACGGGAGTCACTTCGATAAAACACCCCCCCAATCTCCACAGGTACATTCATCCCATGGGCTTGCTTTCTCTAGGGAACCCAGAGGGAAAGACAGCTGTCCTCAGAATCTACCTTCTCCCAACTTTGTCTGTGGCCTCCTCTATCCCAGCCGGAGGTTTCATTGTCTACAATCTCTTTTCCTCAAGTGAGAAGATGGAGGATTTTGAGAAATTTCAGTCAACTCAAACATGCAAACTTTAGGAATAAAGATGAAAGCATTAAATGTGTATTTATACTTATCTAATTAACATATTTATGCATACATATTTAAAGCACCCAGCAATACAGCACTTAGCTGGAAAGTGTGAATGCAACAGATCTTACAAATAGAAGCATTACACACAGACAACCACGGATCTAATAATCACTTTGTCAGTTTGAGTGGGTTTATTTTGTATTATTTTATTATTTATTTAATTTCTTTTGGTTTGGGTTTGATTTGAATTTTGCAAAATCAGGAGTCTTTAAAAAGCTATTGTATCAACAGCACTCACTTCTGCGACCCGCCTCTAGAATTACCCCCTTGAAAATGCCCAAGGAAAGTGGGTGTTTTCAGAATCTCATTTAAGAGTTCTCCTCCACCCCCTTTAATTTTGAGAAACACAATCTGTCAGATAATGAAGGTGATCATGAAGTGCCTGAGAACTCTTCATTTCTTCTTGGACCACTAGTACAGGTTTTAGAAAGAAAAATTCAGAGGAACATAGCCTCTGGGTTCTGGAAAGCTTGTCACTTCTTTAAGAAAACCTTCTAGCCTGGCAGAATGGCTTGGCAAATGGAGGGGCTTGCTGCCAAGCCTGAATACCTGGGAGCCACATGATGGGAGGAGAGAGCTCAGGGTCTCCTGTAAGTAGTCCTCTGACTTCCATAAGCACACCCCCTTGCACACATATAGATGAATAAATAATGTGATAATTTTAAGTGATTACTGTCAAACATGGCATCATTTCACCCAACACAAAAGAACCCTTTGGGACCGTCAAGCTAGATTAGAAGCCAAGCAAATAGCTAACAAATATGTGTATGTACAAATTGTTTGTGTCTGTAGTGAATGGTAGAGAGGTTTTTTTTTTTAATTGTTTTTATGGTTTGGTTTGTTGTTACTTGAGACAGAGTTTCATGTAGCTCAGGCTGGCCCAAAACATACTATGTAGCCAAGAATAGCCTTGAGCTCCTAACCCTCTGCTTCTGCCTCCTGAGCACTGAGATTTCAGGCAAGCATTACTAGCTCTGGCCAGAGGAATTTTTCTAGGTCACCCCCAATATATGCATATAAAGAAATTCCTTCTTTTCTGAGAGATTCTTAGTTGGGGGAAATACATCCTTTTCTCCAAAATATACAGAAAGATTTTTTTCCACCCAGAATGCTAGTGGCCTGGGAGATCCTCTGGCCTGGAACCCACTCTTGAACACTTTCTCTTCCCTCTTGCACCCCTGAGCTACGAGCCCCAGTTCAACAGAAGGCAGGAGGAAGGTAGTATTGATGCCATAGGAATTGTTCTCTCTCTGTTGAGAGTGTCTCTGCAGACAGACTGAGGCACACACAGGGTTTCAGGTCTTCCTCTCACACTGTGTGTTCGCCGGTAGAATTCACTTAAAGTGACCATGGCAGAGCCTGGGCTCAGGGGCTAGAACAGTCCTTGCTGTGTGGGAGAAATATAAATAAGATATTTACACAGCTGTTCTTGGCATCTTTAGTATTAAAAGGGCCCAAGGAGATGACTTAGCTGGTGAAGGCACCTGCTGCCTAGGCCGATGACCCAAGTTCAATTCCTGGGACTCCTAGGGTGGAAGGAGGGAATCGGCTCCTTCAAGCTGTTCTCTGACAAACATGTGCACTCTGTGGTGTGTGAGCCCCTCCCCACCCGCCTTCCCCTCACATTGAAGAAAGAAGTGGAATCATTCTGCTAAATCAAGTATGATTTGGCTAGTGCCACACATCTCAGTTGGGACTCACTTCATCCAAGCCCAATAGGCTGTAGGATACAGGGTGAATTCCCTCAACAATATGGCTTCACATAGGAGGTCTAGAGAGAAAGTTATTGATGATTATTATTTATTATCCTACGCAGAGGAGGAAAATGCTGACCCTTTCAGGAGACTCAGTGGTGACTTACTGAAGTTCCTATTCTGTGCTCTGGTTTCCAAAGTGAACCCTCATTGGCTTTGCCATTGACCTGGGCTCCAAAGGCCCAGGACAAACCTAGCTTCAGGCACTGCACGCTAGCCACTTTGCTCCTTCCTCTGCCGTCACCCTGGGTAAGGACCACAGAGTTGTGGCCGATTCAGCTTTTGAAGTTCACTATGTGGCCATCTCTCCATGGCAACATCACTTTTAAAGGAAATGCACAACAGAACCCAAGTGTTTGCACACTGGATATCCCAGATGAGATGCTGGTCTGATTGCTGAGGGCTATCTGGGGCAAATGCCAACAACAAGCACTGTCATTGGCTGGCAATGTCTACACTGTGTGTTTCTGGTGCTCCTTGGTTTCAGTGGAGCCTCCTAAAGACACCAGGAGATAAAACTCTTCCTCCTTAGATGGTGGGGTGGACAAAAGTGAAAGGTTGTGTTCACAAGCACAGTGCGGTAATGGAGAAATGGACAAATGGAAGCATCCCCTGCTTTGCCTCACAATGTTGTGTGAAGAATTCCTTCCGAAAGGCATTACCTGCCTTTTATCTTATGGCACAGTCTCCCTTCTTCTCTTGTCATGTAGTCTATGGCCCTGGGGAAACGAAGCCTTTGACCCCCACCTCCTCTGTGGCACAGGTTTGCAGAGTCTCCCTCACAATGGACTCACACAGTGTGGGTACCTGAAGATGCCACAGCTCTCATTAGGACCAAGAAAGCTAGATACCCCTTGGTTGTTTATTACAGTTGGGCATATTACACAAAATAGAAATATGTTGATATATGAACAGGTGATTAGAAATAATTGCCATTTCATCTCACGCTTTCAAGGAATAGTTCATGCCTAGGCCTGGAATGTGATGTTAATTAAATTTAAAAGGACAGTCTAAAAACAATATACAGCAAATGATGCTAATTTGATAATTCATAGACTTGCCCATAAGCATTTATGAAAAACAAAAACCAACAAAGAAACCAAAAAACTAAAAACAAAACAATAACAAAAAACAAACAAACAAAAACCCAGCCATTTCAGGGACACAGATGTCGGAGTTAATGTAGACTCGGGAGTTACACATGATTTTTTTTATAAGGGGTGTGATTTTATTATGTTTTAAAGTCTCTATAATGAGCACATATTAATTTCTCTCCCTTCATAAGAAGAATATGGATTTTGAGCACCATCTCTAGTTCTCATGATAGGCTCACTTTTAGCAAATCGCATGTGAGTCATCCAATCGCATTTCCTCCCTCCTGTGCTCAACGGGCTGTTTTGAGGCTCATCTTCCCATAGACCCTGCTGCTCCTGTTTATTCCAGTAACCATCAGTGCTCATCAGAACACCCCAGAGGAACTGTGGGGACAAGTCTCCACCAGGCCTGAAGTGAGGTCAGGGGCAAAGGAAAGAGATATTTATCGGCTGCTTTCTAGTTGCCCTGTGGCCACTAGACCTTTCCCTAAATGAGGAGAGTGCCGCCGGAAGCTGGCCGAGTGGGACATTTGGACAGTCCGCGAAGCTGATCTTTCATAGAATAACTATTTTCTATTTTAAAAGGGAAAGATCCTGGTGTATTTAATAGGAAGGAATTTCAATCTCTAACACAGCCCAACTCTCAAGAGGAGTGAGTTAGGGTCTGAGGAGGATTCTTGGGGAAGTGAGGTTGACACTGTCCCTTTCCCTGGCGAAGTTTGAAATATTTGCTAAGGACTTAAATCACCTCGTCTGTGACAGGGAGCTAGAATTCCTCTTCAAGGCACATGCACACCCTGAGTGTCCTGACAGATCTTCGCACTGGAGGATCTGCTCAAGATTTGAATCGTTGTTCCCCGATGTCAGTGCAGTTCTTGGCTTCTTTAACACTTTATGGAAGCTAGTCCCTCAACTCCCCTGCCTGGCTGAACTTGATCTTGCTGGAGCGATGTCTGAAAAGCCCTCTGTAATATGTTTGTCGTCGCTGTGGCAAAATACCTCACAGCAATGTCAGGAGAGGCTCGCTTTAGATCACAGTTTCAGAGACATTTCAACCTGAGACACAGCACAGAGGCCTCAGGGCAGCAGGAGCCTGTGGGGGAAGCTCCCCACATGTTGGTGGACCAAGTACAAGAGCTACCCCTCTAGTGAACATTTCTTAAAGGCAGGCCCTGCCTCCTACAGGCGCCAAAGCCTTCAAGATGGCGACACAAGCTGAATTCAGACATGAGGCTGTTAAGGACATTTTGAATTGGACTTCCAGCAAGACTAGGTTTGGACCTCCAGCATGACGTGAGATCAGAAATTATGATAAGACCCTAGCTGGGGCTGGGAATTCACTGTGGTCTGACTGACTTTCACCTGTTTTTAAGTTTTATTTACTGTATTTTTTGTGCATATGAGTGTTCTGCTTATATGTATGTCTGTACACCATCTGCATGCCTGGTACCCAGAGAGGGCTGAAGAGCATGTCACAAGCCCAGACAATCGAGTTAAGGACAGTTGTGAGCCACCATGTAGGTGCCTGGAATAACAAGCCCTCTTAACTGTTGAGCCTTCTCTCTGACCCCCAGGATTGTATTTCCTACAGATGACTTTGCATATGTACCTATGTTTCTATTTGAGAAAATAATTACGTTAAAAACAGATTCACAAAGGGGTAGGCTGTTGTTATTCCTATAGAAACCATGGTTTTATAGATTCCTCCTATGGGTTCTATAGGTACTGTGGTGGGGGGAGGGACAGGACACAGCGCTGCAGTGATGGTGTGGGAACCTAAGTCAAGGTAACAACCCTCCAAACTTTTCTCTGAGCACAGAGAGACCATCACCTATGCTGCAGCGCCATGTGTCATGATGAACTGAGTGGATGGATGCACTACATGGAAGTGCTGGACCTTGGCTGTGGACTACTTAACAGATAATAAGAACCCTTGTGCCCCCAGAGAGACTGGAGCAGTTAGCAGAGGCGTCCCTTTCTCTACTGGACACAGTCCAAGAGAGCGGGGTCCCCAAGCAACATCTGAATGCAGAATACGTCTAAAAGTTGCCTTTAGGATTTTTCATTTACACCCACCGATGGACTGTCTTGTGATAAATCATGAATTTGGGACACGGATGCAGCTCAGCCTTCCGAGAGTCCCGGGGAATGCCACATAGGTGCTCTCTGACTTTTTTGTTGGCAGGAGCAAGTGGAAAAGGCAAGTTCAGACCTCTGCATTTCCTTCATTTTGAGACATGGGTCCATACTTTGGATACCGGAGGAGGGTTTATAATTGGACTGAGGAAAACCATTTTTTGCGTCTTGAGGAAGTTTTTCATTCCCCCCCCCTCCTTTGGTCAGGAAGGACTTTAGAGGCCAACGTGAAATCCTAGGGAAAAAAATAAAAAAGACACTTTTATGAAAGCTATCCATCAAATGTCAGGGATAATAATCAATTTTCTGTCACAATGGACTGATAAAAACTTTCAGGAATAATGTCATGGGGGGAAAAATTTGTGTCAGAACTCGAAACGCAAGGCCCTGATATCAAACGATTTCATAAAAGCCCAATACTGCTGTAGCCCTTGGAGGCATGACAAAATACAATTTTTCATCCACAGGATACGGAATAATTCTCCTTTTTTATTTTTACACTCAGAAAGGCAAAAGGAAATCTGACTTTCAAAAAAATATTACCCAATCCAGCTTTTTCAGGCAGGTGAGAAGGAGTGATCGTCCTGGCCAACGACATCAGACACCATTCTAGTGATTTCGCTAGCATCATGCAAATGGCTGCATAATGCCAGCTCCTCTCGCAATGTACAATCAAATCAGCATTCTAACACTACAAGCCGGTGATGAGCTTGCGAATAAATATGCAGGAGCACATAAAAAAATCAAGGCAATCAAGAGGAGTCTGCGTCCTCGCTCGGACCTATAAATCTTTGTCTATTTCAATCCGAAGGCCGGCTGAATCAGTGTAAGAATCCAGTGGGGGTGTCATCAATTTCTGTTAACCTCTCTATTCCTCTTTGTGTTGACTCCGGGGTGATGGATTGGTTTTGTCACTTCTGCTCCGTTCACAGTATGTTAGCATGGAAGGGTACAGGCAGGTTATGGGGGGGGTAAGAGCTTCCCCAGCCTTGACCCCCCCACATCTGTGGGATCAGGGAGCCCTGTATCTCTTGGTGCACGGAAGATGCTTAGCTCGGGGACCACACATGGACTTCCCTGGCATCTAGTCACAGACTACTGTTTCAGAGCCAAAGCAGGGTGTCTAGTTAGGTTTCTACTGCTGTGGTCAGCTCCACGACTGAAAGCAATTCAGGGAGTAAAGCGTTTAGCTCATCTTACACAGTCCATCATCCACGGAGGTCAGGGCAGGAACTCAAGGCAGGAACCAGAGACAAGAACTGAAGCAGAGACCCTGGAGGAGTGCTGCTTGCTGACTTTCTTCTTCTGACTTGTTCAGTTTGCTCTCTTGTGTAATCCAGGACCACCCAGCCAGGGATGGCAGCATCTGCAGTGGCCTGAGACTTCGCATGCCAATTATCAATGAAGAGAAGGCTCCACGGGCTTGTCTACAGGTTAGTTTGGGTGGAGGCAGCTTCTCAGATAAGGTTCCCTCTTCTCAGATGACTTTAGTTTGGTCAAGTTGACAAAGAAAAACTAACCAGGACCCAGGACTGTTGAGCTTTCAGAGAAGTGCTGGGACAAAGGAAGAAAATGGTTAAAACCCCAGGGGCTCTGGCTGGCCCAGAGCAGAGCTGTGATTCTTTGTTCTTCTCTTTCCAAGGCCAGGACTGCTCTCGCATCTACAACACTGGAGTTTTCATCAGTCCTAATAAAGCGGGGAAGGACTTAGGTTTCTCTAGGAGTTTATGGCAATACCTAGCAAGGTCAGAGCTGCACAAGATACACACCTATTGACCAATGAGCCAATAGTGAACTCTGTGTTCTGAAGGTCTGTGCAGATCATTACCCAACAGAACTAAAATAAGAATCTTGAAGCAACCTTAGCTCTGCCATGTTTAGCACAGCACAGTTGACAGTAGCCGTGTTGTAAAAACAACCCAAAGGTCCATAGATGGATGCGTGGATGAAGAAAATGTGGAAACACACTGTGGAACACTACTGAGCATTACCTAAGGAAATGGACACAACTGTGGAGATATCAATAAGCTGTGACAGTGCTGGACCAAGCAAGATAGTCTAGACATCAAAGGAGACATGCAATATGAACTGCTTTCATACGAAGGATCCAAATGGTCAAGATAACAGATGGGGAGTGGATGGTGGTAGTTGTGATGGCCTCTCGGAGGGAAACTAGAAAGTTGGTGATCAATAGGCATCAAGTCTCAGTTAATCAAGATGAAGGAGGTCCTGAAATTTGCCAAGCATTATGGAACCTGGAATTAATGCCATATTGTGCTTTTAAACCCTTGCTAATAGGGTAGATCCATGTCAAGTACTCTTATCATGGTATGGTTAAAATAATTATATGTATAACACACATAATAAAATTATATATAATAAATTTAGTATATAATTAATTATACATTATATGAATATATAATACATATAATTTATTATGTTTAATATATAATACACTTATATATAACATAATAAAGTATACACACGCGTGCACGTGCGCACACACACACACATTAAACAAAGCCCAAAGGACATAATGGAAAGCAGGAAGGCTTGATTTTGGTTTTCTCTGGCAACACACGACTTGTATGTAACAAGTATAGTAGCTTATAGACAGAGATAATTACATAAATTGATACAATTAACTAAAAAGATGAAGTTATGCTTTCTGGTAGTCAAATTTTGAAGCTTCATAGTCTCCCATGGCTGATGGTGGTTACATTGGGACAGCATAGATACTGAGCATCCACACTATGGTGGAGAAGTGGATGGGCTGGCATTTGCTTTTCTGTCTGTATTTGTCTAAATGAGTCTGTGCCTTGCAAAGAAGTCATCAAGAGAGGTACGATATTCATTTCAATGAGGTTTCAGGATTGAAGCTGAGTGATCCAGCTATTCTCATAAATGAGGATCGCTCACAGGGTGATGTCTAGCTTGGCAATCGACTCCAAAGAAACTCCAGTGATATTGCAAGCTTGCTCTAGTGACAGAGAAGTTATTGAAATAGTGATGATGGACCCTACAGTTATGGACGGTCCATGGAGCAGAATTCCATATACTAAGCCCATCGTTCTAAATCATGAGACCTTGGGAGTGTCCTTGGACTTACATGGACCTTTCTTTCTTCCTCATGCACACATAGGGTAATGCAATGAGGATGTTTTCACCTGAAGTTTAAATGTGATTTCATCAGAGAGATTCTGTAGGCTGGTGTATTGCCTAGACAGCAGGTACTTGTAACACATTTGTTGGTTTGACTCTAAAATTGACAGGCATAGCAGCATCTTCAGCAAGGACTCTGGGGCAGTGCATAAGAAAAAGCAGTCATGGAATGGTGATTTTAGTTACTGGAATAAGGAACTGAGCACATACTTCCCACCTCAGAAGAAGGGTGGTTATCTTTTTACTTGGGGGTAGGATGAACTAGAGGTTGTCTTGTGTCTTACTATTGCCCCTTATCTCCCAATGGTTATCTATGATTTTATGAATAGCCAGAATGCTCTTTCATGAGCTTAGCTCTCCTAATAATGGCACATCAGCCACTGATCTAGTAGAGAGCCAGCTCCACTCTCAGTATGAAGCAGCAGCCATGGTGTTGTCACGGAAGGACCGTTCTCTGAACCTGGGGTTCTGTGGGGGAGCACACAGGTCATGTTATCAGTGCCTTGTCCACCGAAATTTTTACTTCCTGTACAACGTGGAGTTTCTGAGCAATGCATGCACTTCTAAGCAAAGCCTTCCCCTTTGGTATGAAGCTTGAACTTACGACTCTCTGGTCTCTGGACTCAGATCCCCTTTCACGACTCAGAAGCCATGCCGCACACCACTCTCCAAAGTCAGATCCTTATCTGGACCCTCAGATATAGCAGAGGTGGGCACATCTGCAATTGCATGAGACTCAGCAGCCTGCCGTATTTCACACTCTCAGAATACTGTCATCCCTCGGCCACCTTCTCCGGGTGTTTGCATCATAGTTCTTTGTGGTGCCGTATGATGTCATCTTTGCCAAATGTAACCCTTATTAATAAAAATGATCATTGTGATAATGGTTCCACAACTGACTGGGGCAGGTCAATGCCAAGTGAGGTCATGCATGCATGTGTCTGAGCTTCATGGACAACAGTACCTAGTAGGAGAGCCAGTCATCAAGACGATATCATAGGCAGCGTTGACTAAGCCTTGCAAGTAGTGTGGAGCCAAACCAAAATTGTGCTCTGACCATAGCTTCACTTTTCATCGCGTACGTAAGTATACATGTGGCAGGATAGGTGAGCTAGGATGTAGATCAAGATGACCCTGAGATGGGAGGACATGGGCACAACTAGGGCATGAAATGGAGACAAGGGGGTGGCACCTGGTTGAATTTGAACACAGTAGACTGCTGGCAGTGACAACCTTAGACAGCATGCAGTAAATGGTTGCTGTGCACCAAGCCCTTGTGATCTGTGGTCAAGAGAATAAGAAGATTGAAAGCGGAACAGCATGGATCCAAAAAGGTAGTCGCACAGGAGAGCTCAGGAGCTATCATCAGTAGACCATGATAGAGCCTCTCAGAGGGAGGTTTACACAGTCTGGTCCTGGGGCCATCAGAGTCTCTGGACAAGGAGCTTCCTCAGGAGAGTCTTCCCGGGTTTTGACATGATTCTTGTGTCCAGCAAAGATTGAGAGTCAGTGAACTGCATGGCTCTTCAACTCCACTCATGGGAAAACTGAGGCTCCAAGGAAAGACAGGGGATTTTGACCAAGGTCCATGGCTTGGGGGATGCTGAAGCCAGAGCTTTTGGTTTGATTGTGTGTGTGTGTGTATGTATGTATGTGTGTGTGTATACAAAATGCACTGCTAAGAAGAGATATACCCCACATTACTGGAAATCATGTGAGATAACATAGACTAACTCAGGTCTCTGGCCTTCTTTTGTATCCACATGTCGATGTGGTAGATTACTCTGACTGATTGACTGGAGAATATCTAGTCTCTAATATAGTTGGAAAGTGTATATGATAACTTTCTCAGATAGTTGAGGATTGTCTTTGATGGGACACTGAAAGCCAACAGCTATAGTTTCTTAAATACGAGTTGTTGTGTGTGACATGAAGCCTTGTCCTGAGAGCCTTTCTGCTGCTTTACATGAAGATGCACTGTTCCGTTCTGAATTTTGTAATCTGTCACTGACTCCTAGGTGATTTATATGATTTATTCATTTTTTGAGATGAGTCTCATTATACAGCCCTGCTTGGCCTAGAACTAATTATGTAGACTAGGCCATCTTCAAACTCAGAGATCTGCCTGCCTCGCTGCTGGTGTTAAAGGAGTGTACTATCAAGTCCTGCATGTGTGACTTTATGACCTCATGCATTTGGCGTTTGGAAAGCAGGAGTTCACAAAGATGTCCCAGTCTTTCCAATGCTGATGTACCTTTCTAGGCATTATCACCACCACCATCATTAAGGCTACTGAGGATCATATAAGGAGAGTCTTGAAATGCTGAGAAGTTGCTATGGTCATGATAGGAGAGATGAGCTTTTCAAAGTCAAACTTTTAACTTGAAAGATCTAATCTTTTAATTAACAGAAAGTAAAGTCACCACACAGACATACAGACAGATACACACAGACAGACAGACAGACAGAGAGGCAGACACACACACACACACACACACACACACTCACACACACACACATCTCCAGGAACTGTGGGCCACACTTTCAAATAGATTGCTGATACTTGTTATTCAGCCATGTTTTGAGTCATGCTGAACATTTTATCTGCTTCTATGTCTTTCCTGAGCACCAAGTTCAGTTCCTAAAGTACTCTGAGATTTAAACTCTCAGGATATGGTCATTAGGGGAGATCCAGGCGAGGCAGGAATTTGTGGATCTTGGATCCCTCTGTTGAGATTTCCTTCTGGCATTGGCGTTGGGCACACCAATAACTTTCTTACAAGAGTATTTTTCAGAAATCTAATTTGGGTTTATTGTATCTAATATATTGCAGTGTTTATTGATTGAAATAAAATGAGGAGCTAAACGCATACATCTTTCCATCTCAATACCTATTTCCATTTGTTTCAGTCAAGACCCTCGCTTTCAGAGGAAGAAAACAAGAGCTCAAAGTCTTCCCAAGTGGGCAAATGTCTTTTGGGGGATCAGACTCAAGCCATCCAAACCGGAATACTGGGAGCTAAAAATGTGCACTGTGGGTTTTCAGAACCTGGAGGTGTGCCCTTAAAATGTCTCAAAATGTTCTTAGGAAAAACTCATCATGTTCCCTTTTGATTGATTGATTTGGGAGAAAAAATAATTTGCCACTGAACTAATTTAGCAATAACTAAAAGTTAACAGTTATAAAAACGGCTGGGTTCTCTGCAAAGACATCCAAAAGGTCGCACAGCATCCTACCCACAGCGGCCTACCCACAGCATCCCTACCAAGGCAACTCTGTTGTGTTGGACCAGACAGCATGAATTTGCTTCCTCTTTCTGACTAGAAGCAAATGCTTACTAGTATATGTGGAGATCTGAGTGGAGTCTTGCTTCAAACAGCAGGGCTTTATAATTAAGGCTTCTCAGCCCCCACCCAACTTCTACTGTTAAGTCCATGTCCTGGGAAGCAGGCTGTCTGCTTCCTATGGAACAGCAGGGAGTTGCAGTCATGGAGAGGGTAAGGTCAGCAGCAGAGGGCATGTTGCCTTTTTGCAGGGAGAGGGCACCAATGTGGATTCCCAAGGAGAAGTCATAAGGGAATGGCACTGGCAGTAAGCAGAGTCTGAGAAGAAAGGGGGAGGGCAGGGCAGGGGAGCCCTGTGTGGAGCAGCAGCGAAGAGAAGATTCTGGAGAACAAACATGTTTGGGGAGGTTTTTTAGCTGATTGTTGGATGTGACAGCTTCAGCAAGGCCCATGATTCCCATTAATGCCTGCGCTGGTTTGCTTTCTGTTGCTATGATAAACACCATGACCAAAAGCAAGCTGCAGTGGAAAGGGTTTGTTATTTTACAGCCTACAGTACCTCATGAAAGGAAGTCAGGGCAGGAACCCAGGGCAAGAATCTGCCAGCAGGAGCTGAAGCAGAAACCACATAAGAACACTGCTTAATGGCTTGCTTGCCCCCCTTGGCTTATTCAGTTGACATTCTTATATAATTCAGACCCACATGCCCAGGGGTGGGAGCACCACAGTTGAGACTTCTTTTCCCCAGATGACCAAAGCATGTGCCAAGTTGGTAAAAAGCTAACAAGCAGTGCCTTAGATACAGAAAGAGTTGTTCTGTAGAATTTCAGTCTAATTTTCATTGATTGGCATGGGTCTCCAAGAATGACTAAGATCCAACTACCAGCAACTGGTGGGTACAGGCAAGTTGGGTGTGAACTGTCTGCATTCTTTTTATTTGCAATAACAAGGTTAATTTGAAAATAATGAAGTACCTTCAGTTGTCACAAATAGGGACGAGACATCGGAACAACAGTAACTCATCTGTGTTTCCTTTTGGGCAGGTATTTTGTTTTTGTTTTGCTTTGTTTTTGTTTTGTCATTGTTTTGAAGATGACCTCAGTTGGATTTTATCCATACTCTAGTTGGGTCAGACAGGCTCCTACCTTGTAGTTCAGACCGACTTGGAACTCACATGCAGCTCCATTCAACTTTGTACTCATGGGAGTCCTCCAGCCTCCTCTTACCAAATGCTAGGCTCATAAGGGTGAACTGCCACACTGGCTAAGGAAGCCCAGTTTGGGGTCCAGCTGTGGGCAGGGCAAGAATGAATCTGAATTATCAAGTCAGAATTCCCTCTCATTCTATCCTGATCCACCAGCAAGGGAGAAGCTGGGAGGACATAATGCCACTTAGGAGGGCTGACCCACCAGCCCCATTTCTGTCTGTTACATCATCCTCTCTCACAGTGGTTCTGTTTCACACATGAGGAAAACTGAGTCCAGGATGAAGAAATTTGCTCATGATCTCCAAACCAGTCATTGTTTCTAATAAATATCTCTTCCACATCTTCTTAATATTTAACAATGTCCCTAAAATGTCTTCCCACTTTGGAGACACAGTACCATCTGGGGGTCAGATGTGGACATGTTTCCAGTTCCTTCTACCCTGCAACATCCTAAGGAGCTTTCCATCCTCTGCCCACACAGCAAGGGAATGGTGCCCCAGAAATAGGGTTATCAAAAGGGTCACCATTTAGGAGCAGGGTTTAGAACTGAAATCTTGAATGTTTTTATACATTACTAAGCTGATTCTGCATGGATATTATTATTATTTGCATTTAAAAATCCTATTTTTCGGGGGGCCATTGATCCCCCAGCTCAGCCTGTTTGGGCGCTGGGTCCGGGCGGTGGGAGTCCCTTTGTTTCTATAGCCTGCCAGCAGCAGCAAGGTCCCTTGGCCCGCAAGGGGCCCTGATCCTCTACCAGAAGATCCACTGGAGGGGTG
>LOJH01020955.1:8754-20510 GCA_001685095.1 Ellobius talpinus | reverse complement strand
TGGCTAGGAACTCATTGATCG
Organism: Ellobius talpinus; assembly: GCA_001685095.1. Lineage (NCBI taxonomy): Eukaryota > Metazoa > Chordata > Mammalia > Rodentia > Cricetidae > Ellobius > Ellobius talpinus. The sequence goes on along the minus strand of LOJH01020955.1, from coordinate 20,489 downwards.
AGGAGAAGGCTAGTCAGACAGCGTTAGTCGGCCGACTGCCGAGAATCCGCCGGGGGCATCGCTCCGAGAAGCTCTTGCCCCTCACCTAACGTCGACTCCTACCATAGAGACATTCTGTCACACAGGTGCCGGCGTGGGCATGGCAAATCCTGTCTTAAATGCTTTCCCAAGCAGCTCCAACGCTTGGTGCAGTTTGACCCCTTGCCTGGTTCTGGGGCCCTCTCTGCGGCTCACACACTGAGTGTACATGGGAGAGCAGGGGAAGGGCCTGGGACAGGTGTCCCACTGGACCTCAAGTCCTCTCTATTGACATCAGAACTAGGGAGGAAGCAGGTGTTTTCTCACCCCACCTTACCTATGGGCCAGTCGCAGGAGTGAATAGCTTTTGACTAATGTAGAAGAAACAAGGCTGCTTCTTCGGGCCAAGACCCACCTATTTATGGCTCTGTGACGCACTTGCCTTCCATCTGCCAGTAGGGACCTGATCCAGGACTCTGGTACTGTGACCTTCCCAGCTGAGCAGGGCTAGCTGCCCTTGAAGGGCTCCCAGCATTGGAGACAAGGTAGGGGCCTGCTGCCCCTGGGCGCCTGGGCACCTTCTCCAGCGTGTTCATTTACTAAGAAGGTTCCAGAGTTTTTCCTTGGCTCCTGGTAGCCAGGAGTTTGCCGTGGAAACGAAACACTCTGAGACCTTTAAGAGAGGTTTCAAAGATACCTGAGGGGGTAGGAAAGCAGTCAGTGGCATTAAAAGCTCCCGTGTATGACATGTGACAAGGGCTCTAACATGGGCCCCAGTGACCAGCCCTGGAAATTTGAATGCTGTCTCTGTGACTCTTCCTGCTTAGAGAAAGTCCTGAGTGGCCCCAGACAGAGGCACATCACAGAGGGCAAGCAGTAGGCTGCCCCTACAGGGGCCTGAGTGAGCACTGAAGACCTGGGGTCAAACAAGGTCAGGGAGCCTTCCTGGGGCTTCTGGGACCCAGCTGGAAAATTGGGCCTGCACGGTGAGGGAGGGACCACTTCCAGTACCAGGTTGAAGGTGGAGTGTCACCAAAGAGTCTCTTACCTATGGGACAGGTTTGGTGAGTGTTCTGGGGCTGGCCACCAGAGGGTCTCTGGGGCACCTTCTGATTCTATCTGCTAAGTGGGAGGGGTTTTGCCAGGAAGGGTGTGAACAGGTCCAAGGTCATACCCTCCTTGCCTTAGGTTGTGGAAGTCACCATTGGAGCCTCTGAGTTTCTTGAGAAGGGGTCTTGGTTTGAGCCAGAATCCCATAACCAATGGTCTCTTGTGTTCACTGTCTAATGCGGACCTCACAGCAGCCCTTGGGTGTCATGGGGAGTAAGTGAGCTTGTGTTAGTGTCTTCTACATTGGTCCTCTTGTCCCAGGGTCTCTATTATTTTTTTAAGGTCTATTTTTATTTATGTATATGAATGTTTTGCCTATATGTATGTATATGTATTATTGTATGCATGCCTGGGGCCCTCAGAAGTCAGAAGAGGATGCCAAATATCCTGAAACTGGAATTATGAACAATTGTGAGCCACCATGTGGGTACTGGGAACCATGCCAGGGTCCTATTCAAGAACAGTCTGTGCTTTTAACTGTTGAGCTATCTCTCCAGCCCTGGGTCTCTCTGCTCCTGACAGTGCTGGCCTGAAATCTCCAAGACAGCTAATTACTTGCATATGGTCAGCATCTCGTGTGGTTCCCTTTACCACCCAGACTTTCCAGTGTACCTTGTATATGGATTAGCCTTATGCTGAGTCCTGCAGACTGCTTTGCCTCTTGATACAGACAAGACTGTCTCCACGTATGATGTAGACGTTACTGAACTTTGGGAAGTATGCACTCGCTGCAGCTCCCACTGTAAATGACACAAATGGCCCCGGGGACGGGAATGATTCTATCAGAGACCCAATGAGTCACCATCTGCTGTCTGTATTTCCCAGAAGGTTGTTAACAAAGCTGGAATACATTTGCTTACTGGACTTGGACCTGGCAGCTGAGACTGAGCTGGGTTTCACCAGTGATCATGACTCACTTCAAGTGTTGCTGGGTCAATCAGGGTTACACTTGTCCTGAATCATCACTGATTACTTTTATTTTTCTTCGATTTAAAAAAAAGTGCCTTTAAAAACCACAACAATAAACCTCGAGCTGGGAGGACAATGTTGTCCCTTCCCATGATCCTCCACCTGCAGCCATCTTTGTTTGAGGCAGATGTCTTCCCTGGCTGGTAGACAGATGGGGTCTGTGTCCGCATGGAGGGGAACTTGGGGGGGCTCTCCTCCAGGCTGGGCCAGAGCAGAACTTGTAAATAGATGGTTTCTCAGAGAATTACTTTTGCAGGGTCCCTGGAATGTGTGTAGACAGTTCTCTTTGTGCACAGAATTGAAAATGGTAGGAACCCCAGGGCAAACAATAAACAGAACTCAGAAGGGCCAGAGCTGTCAAGGAAGCTGTTTTCTGAAGTTTCCCTTATAGACAAGGTCTCAGGATGTGCCCCTTGCTGGCCTGGGACTCACCAAGTAGAGCACACTAGCTTCGAACTCTCGGAGATCCACCTCTGCCTCCCAAGTGCTGGTGACGCAAAGATTCCCAGGGAACATTTTAGTAAAAAGTTAGGACACCTATAGCTAGGATCCACTGTCCTTTTTGTCTTTTAAACTTTTTAAGTACATTTATTTCTTTATGTGTGGGGAGTGTGTACTGGGAGGTCAAAAGATGTTCTGTGGGAGTTGGATCTCTCCTTCTGCCTGGTTTCTCAGGCTTGTAGCAAGCACCCGTGCCTGATGAGCTGTTTGCACCAGCCCTGAGACACTCTTTTGACTGGTCAGTTCTTTTCTGTGTGTGAGAAAGAGTATGTGAGCATGCATGTGTGAGCATACATGTTCGTGTGTATCTAGATGCACACATAGGTACGTACATGTATGCAGAAACCAGATATCAATTACAGGTGTCATTCTTAAATCATGTTTTACCCTGTTTGGAGTCTGAGTCTCTTGCTAACCTAGAGCTCACCAAGTAGGCTAACCTGGCTAGCCATCCATGCTTAGAGATGTGCCTGTCTCTGCCTCCCCAGTGCTAGGATTAAAAGCACTCACTACCATACCCAGCCCCTCCCCCAAGGGTTCTGGAGTTCTAATTCAGGCTCTCATGCTCACAAGGCAGATACTTTAACTGACGAGGCTAATCTTCTAGCCCTGACCAGTTCTTATTAACCAGTTGCCGTAACAAGCTGATAGATTTTTCTGTGTAGCTTGTTGAAAGATAATCCTGTAAATGTTAGCAAAGGACTGCTTTGACATAAACCGTGTTCCTCAATGGACGCATCCCCTCCCCAAAATGCCTCTTTTGGCTATCAGCCCGTGGGAGCCTAGTGTGTTTCCCTGCAGCCCAATGTAAGAATTCGCTCAACTTGGCTTCATTTTGCTTAATTGCCGTGCCCCTCACCGAACACCTGCTTTTCAGAACAGATGTCGTTGGAGCATTAAAATAGAGCAGTGTTACTGAAAACTAGTGTGCTTATTTAAATAGCCTCCGAGCCCTTCATCCTTTGGAGGCAGCTTCCCAGCAGGGCTACAGGAGAGGCAAAGATGGCATCTCTGACATGAAAGGCTGGGAAGGGGTGTGAGACTATGGTGTCCAGTGAGACTGGAGGTTAGCTGCTGGAGCTGTGCCCTAGCACCCTGGAAATCAGTCTCCAGATGCCAGCCCCAGGGGCAGGCAAGGACCTGGGCGGCACTCTCTGTGTGAAGTCCATCCTTCAGCCACCCTGGGACTCCAGCCATTGTCATATTGGCTTCAGCGTTGGTGGTCAGGGGGTGTGACTGAGACCAATCAGTTATAAGTAGCTGCAGTAGTCTATGGTCCCAGCCCATACCTGTCTGTGACCAAGAGCTGTGACCCTAACTAACCAGGGTGCTGGTTGCTGCTCATCTTGGGCAGGACCTGAAAACTTCTCCTGTGGCTTATAGAAGATTTCAGATCATTTCTAATCTGTTATGGTTTCCATGGACGGTGTTCCCCAGGCAGGTCAAGTCCCAGAATTCTATTCTGAGTATGGCCTGTAGAATCCATGTTCCTCACTTCCATGCAAGGCTAGCATGCTCGCTTAGTCCTACAGGTGACCCTCTCGGCCTGCGACTGTCCTCAATGAGCAGCAATGGAGAAGCCCCCTTGGGTGTGGTGTCCTTGAGAAAGAACATAGTAGGGGAGTCAGGAACTCGCACCTATGAAGTAGTCAGAAAACTGAGGTCTTGTTGGTAGAATTGGGACACACACACACACACACACACACACACACATACACATTCAGCAGCCCTGGTAGGGGCATCCAGGAGCTTGAGTGGGGGAAGGTCCAAGTGACCAAATTCTGTCCGGCATGACAGAGAGATCAGAGCCTCTTTGGCCTATCAGTGCTACCAGTGGAAGCTTGCGAGAAGATAATCAGTTTATAAAGTGGTGAGCTTTGGGGTGACATTTAAGTCAGCACTTAACAGCACAGAGCTATGCACAAAGCTAATGATGTAGAAAAGCTTTGTCGATGTGCCATGCTGTGCTTTGTGTCCAGCCAGGATGACCAAGGAAGCCTTTCAGGAAGTCTCACAATAGCTACTCTGTCCTGATGGAGATGGATGAGCCTGCCACCTGCATGGTGGCCAAGTGGCTCCTTGCCTGATGCTACAGCAAGACCAACTTTCTGTACCAGCCTCCAGGCCCCTATGACTCTCAGGATCCAGCCCCAAGACCCTGGAAGAATTCCTTGTCTCCTGAAGGACATTCCCCCTGACCAGAAGGTCCTCCTTCACCCATACCTGGTGGGCTGCTTCATCTGAGCTTTGTGTGACACGGGTCCTTTATGAAATCTAGTGCAGAAGACAAGTGTGAGTTCACACACATGAAAAAGTGAGTTCCCTACTTCTCAGTTTCCCCCAGGAGATGGTCCTGGCCTACTCCTGCTGCAAGTGTGGCTTCCTTCTCTGGGCGGCCCCATCCCACACACTGTGTAGAAAGTGTGGTATTCGGTCTCACAATCTCAGTTCTTTAAGTGAGCCACAGCCTTGTGTGTAGATGGGTAAACCAAGGCAGGACACTGTGGAACTTGTTCTCAGAGTCTCTCCCCACACTTGCCGGCTGTCTCTGCCACCTGTCAAGCACCTCCATCCTAATAGAGCTTGCTGGTCCTGATGAGATGGACTGTTTGCCACCTGACTTGCTGATATATGTATGTATGTATGTATGTAAATTTTATGTAAATTTATGTAAATATGTATATGCGTGTGTGCATCATGTATATGATGTATGTGTGTATGGTATATATACACACACACATATATGTATGAGTGATCTGTGCACAATAAAATGCATTCATCTTAAGCATCTGGTTTGACCTGTCTGCCTCTACACCTGAGTACCTAGCATCTAAGTTAATGTGGAGCTTTTTCAGCCCCCTATGCCAGACCCTATCATCCCCTTCTAAGTAGCCATAAGATTCATCCACGAGAGTGTCTCTCATCATGGAGATGAAGTCACTCAGCCTGTGTTCCATTGACTGTTTTTTGAGTGCTGTGATTTGAGACTCGGTCCTATTCTAGCAGTTCCTAAAACCTCATTCTTTCCTTCCTCTGCAGTATTCGGTTGTCGGCATCAGCACTTAATCCCTTCCTTTCCCTGGGGCAGCCCGTCAAGGATGGCTGGCAGTTGGTCCTCAGCTAGATACTTTCTTGCCAGATGCTGTCTCTACTGTTAGGTCTCTAGAGGCCGGATGGTGCTTGGGTTGGCTGTGTGGGTGGGAACTGGAGTTATTGCAAAATGCCACCAGAGCCACCTGTCTGTGGCAGGAACTCCTCTGGGCTCAGACGCCTACCAGTGGCCTCCTGATCAACAAACCATTGCTCTGTGAGGAGGGGAAGCCACCTTTCTGGTTGAGACATCCCAATAAATTCTTTATCTGCCCCACCGTCCCTGTCTTCTGTAGGGCGAACTTCATAAGCAGTGTGCTGCCAGGGATGAACCTGAGCCCAGATTCAATGGTCCAAGCAGCAGTACCAGGCATGGCCCCACCCACTGGCTCCTGAACAATGCGACTGAGACGGACTGTGGCTGGGCCCCTTTTGGTGAGTTTAGTCAAATGCTCTGTTGCCTAGGGATCTTGACAGCCATCCATCCGGGTTGCTACAGCCTGGCTGGTCTCAGGACAGTGCCACTGTCCTCAATATGTGTTTCGGTGACAACTGTCCCCTAGCAAACATTACTTGGCAACCACCAGGTCTTCATTGCCTACATTACAAAGGGGCCACCCCTTAAATAAGCATGTCTCTGCTGGGTAAATCTCTAGAAGAGAGCCTGCAGTGTGTGCCTGTCATACTCGGAGGTTAGGGCTTGCCACACAAAATCTGATGAGGATGCCACGGGCCAGCCAGGTGACATTGAAACGCAAAGTCACACCACAGCCTGTATGGTTTACGTCCAGTCTGAAGGACACATTCAAGGACAACTTGAAAAAAAAAGTGGCTTTATTTTCTTTCACAAGAAGCTGGCCAGAAGCTGGGCTGCCATAGTTTTTTGTTTTTTTTTTAATTAGAGTGCTTCCCATTCAGAGGGACTTCCAGAATATAGGATTTCTATTTTATAGCCCAATTCTAGAACCTACTAAATAATTCTGAGCCCTTCTGTTGCTTCTCAAACCCACACAGATAAGAACAACTACCAGCAGCTACTTGGAGCCCTGGATTACTCCTTCCTCTGCGCCTATGCCATTGGGATGTATTTGAGGTAGGGACGTCCGTGCTCTGACCCCTCCCAGTCTTCTGGGCCCTTCAATATGGAAAATGTTCTTTCCTGTCATTGGACGGACCTAGAAAGGAAGTAGCAGAGATTCCCAGGGTCAGTGAGCGAATGAGTGACTGGCTAAAAACTGGTTGATGTTGTCATTCCCGCCATATTTTAAAATAACATTGTAGAGAGATCACTTGGTGGTAGGGTGTTTGCCTGGCATGCACAGGATGCAAGGAATCCTGGGCTCAAGCCCCAAATTGAGGGGAATTAAGGAAAAGCACCATAGAGGCTTAACAGCCTTCATCCCAAGAGACTTTATTTAGACAGCCTGGAACCCGGGAGTCTCAGGGAATCCCTGTAAGTATTTAACTGCTTCTCGGAGAGCCTCCCAACATGTGGAATCAAGACCCTTTCCAGCCCAGGGACCCTGTAGTGGGTAGCATAGGACAAGTCATTTCTGCCGATGGTAAACACAACCTTTATCAGATGCAAATGCCACGTGAAGCTCAGCTTGTGTGTGTGGTGGAGGATGCTCAAGTGCTGGGGTATGAGGTATGCCTGGCCAAAGAGCAATAAGGTGTGGGCCTAGTCTCCACAAGCTGCCAATCACACACTCTCCTTGGGGGCAGATGCTCCTGGTCTATCTTACTGCATCCAAATACTCTGCAGTGTGCAGAGTGCTAGGGGTCCCTCAGTTACTAGAAAGTGGTGCTTAAACTGGACTCTAGGCTGGGGCCAGTTTTATCCCCTAGAGAACACAGCAGTGTCTGGAACATCTGCAGCTGTCACAGCTAAGGGAGGGGAATCCAGCCTCATCTTGTGGGCAGAGATGAAAGACACCCCAGGACATAGCACCATCCTCACTCCAAAGATGCCCAGCCCAGGAAACCCAGCTTAGTAAATAAAGTGGGTTTCTCATTGCATCTTTCTTTATCAGCAAAGGTAGTTTCTCGTGCCGCTCATCAGGGAGTTTATTGAAATGAGGTTCTGTTAGATGTGAGGTCCATACAGAAATCTCAGAAGGGAGGCAAGGACACCTGCCACTTCACTGCTAGGCTTTGTGCCGCGACAATCAGGCATGACAGCACAACCCCACTGTGCAGCTACCACTGAAGTCTTGACGGTGGGTGTCATGTGACTCTAGATGGAATAGAAACATGGAGATGGGTGCACCCAGGTCTTGCCTGGCAGGATCAGCAGGTGCAGCGTGGGTGTGAGTCTTCTGTGGGCCAGACATGATGTGGGGTGGTGGCCATTCCGTCAGAATTGCTCCTTAAATTCACAGAGAGGAGGTGCCAGGTGGTGGCACCAGGTGGCCACACTAGAGGATACCTCTCAGTGGTAGCCAGTGGCAAACGCTCTTGGGAGCCCATATCATCCAGCCCCTTGTCCTGTGCCTCAGCAAAGTTAGCAGCCTCTGAGATGTCTCCTGATCCCTGAAGTGAGCAAGGCGTAGCAGATAAACCCGAGCTCTAGAATGCTCTCCAGTCCCTGTGGTTAAGTTCTGCTCAGCTGAACATGTTACCCGGGTGTACTGTCACTGCGCATCACGCCTGTTTAAAGGTCATTTGCATGGCTCCTGTTTGTTGAGGGCAGTAGGGAAAGCTTGCTGGCAAGCAGGTTCTGGAGAAGAATGGCGCGTACCCCAGGGTGCTGCTCTCAGGCAGGAAGGTGTCTGCCCATGTTCTTTGCTTGTTGGAGTCCTGGACTGCTTATGTGGAAGGAAGTGTGGCTTGTGAATTTTCTAGACTTTTCTGAAGGTGTGTGGTGTGTGTGCACGTGCGTGTGCGTGTGTGTGTGTGTGCGCGCACACGCACGTACAGGCGTCCATGGAGGCCAGAAGAGGGCATCTGATCCCCTGGAGCTGGAGTTACAGGCAGTTGTGAGCCTCCTGACATGGGTGCTGGAAACCAAATCCCCGATCCTCCAGAACATAGTGCCATTAACCAATGAGCCATCTCTCCAGCCCACATGGAGTTTTGAAAGATCACAAAGGGTCTTTTGTATCTGCTGAGATCACCTGTGTCCTTGGTGATGCTGTGGGTGAACGGTAGAGCATGGTATCATGGTGATGGCGACCCGTCCTGTGCCTGCCCTGTTATGAATCTGGAGCCTTGTCTGCTCATCACCGTGACAGTTACAGAGCCAACCTAACATGTGGATGTAACTCACTTTCCCCTCAAACAGCCCAAGAAGGTGAGACTCCAGAAAATCAGCTCACTGTGCCTCTTTGTCGCTCTTAGCACTGGGGCTCTGCCCCTCTTGATGGGCCTTGCACACCAAATAAGAAAACCTGTCTTTCAGTCAGGCAGCAGTGGCTGTGGCAGGAAGTAGTTGGCCAGGCAGGGGAGTGTGGTCCTCGCTGACCCACCCAGTGGGTGTGTTCACACAGGTTTCTTGGTTACTGCTCATTGGATGGGCAGCTTGCTCGGGGTCACAGTGGTCCCCTTTTCAAGTCCCCTTTTGCAGTTTAATGATTGACATCTTAAATAGCTCTGTACACCGGTCACATGTTTTTGATATAAAAGGAGGCTTAACGAGCAGGGCAAGCCCTGCTTTGTGAGGCAGTATTCGTGCGAGCCCCAAGTGTGTGCTTTATATTGTTTGACGGTTGGTGATTTTTATGACAGGTGGCTCTAAGGGGTCCCATGGGAGGGAGGGAGCTCCACAGAGAAGCATTCTGTCCAGTCTCCTGGGAAATGGTTGGACTCAGAGGTCCAGACGCACAGAGCATGGCACAGGACATCCGGGAGATGTGGCCGTAGCTGTTGGTTGTGTACTGTACTGTTTCCTCATGCCTGCCATTTTCCTTGTTCCCTCAGCGGCATAATAGGGGAACGCCTGCCGATTAGGTATTACCTGACTTTCGGGATGCTGGCCAGTGGCGCCTTCACAGCCCTGTTCGGCTTGGGCTATTTCTATAACATCCACAGCCTGCGATTCTACGTGGTGACCCAGGTAAGGGCCTTCTCCAGGTTCCCTGTGAGGAACGGGATGGTTCGGGTCCCAAAGCAGAAGCTGGCGAGGGGCAGAGCAGCGCCCTTCCAAGGTCATGTCTCCAGCTGCTGGCTTAGGAACGCCCTCCTCCCTTGGCACCGAACTGCTACTTCCTGTTTCAGGAGCTGTCAGCATGGCAGGTCAATGAGGTGTGAAGCTTTAATGATCACTCCAAAGTGGCCATGGGGTGGCCAGGGTAGGAGTCACTGCCAGCAGAACACAACTATAAGACCTTCAGCTGCAGGGCCCTGGGCAGAGGTGCTGAAGGTGCACAGGGGAGGGACCAGAAGCCCAGCTTGCCCTCCTTGAGAGCCCAGCCTTTGTGGGACCTCTTGGCTTCTGTCCTCTCCCACAGTCCCGTGGGTAAATATTGACCAGCAAAGGAAATGGGGCTGCCCGACTTCTCCAAATGGCCAAGGGCAGGGAGGTGCGATAGAAAACCAAAGCAGCTCTTGTTTAGTTTGGCTTTTCATGACCATGCCATCAAGCTTGAGAAAGCATAGCCGCTTTATGACAAGCATGCTTTGTTCTTGCCTGTGCTTGGTTACCCCTGGCATCCTTGGAGAAATCATCTCTAGGACTCCTGTGCTCGCAAAGCCCACGGCTGCTCAAGTCCCTTGTATTAAGCGGCATAGATCCCGTGCACCTCTTCCTGTAGATGATTTGTCTCTAGATCATTTATAATATCTAATGGTGAGTGTTGTGTCTCTGGCTGTTACCCTGGTTAGAGAACATTGACCATCTGGTATGGATGCTGCCATTGTAGGCCCGACAATGCATTTGATCCTTCTCCTACTCCTTGGATGCAGAAGCCTCAGACTATGACATACAGAATTAGCCGGGAAGGAAAGTAAGTCCCTGGAGTTGCAGCATGCTCCTCTAGCAAAGGCCCAGCTGTCAAAGCAGAAGCAGCAGCAGGGGGACTTGCTGCCCTCTCTGTGCCTCCTGGAGAATCCACTGTCCAGTGAGACAGCCTGCACCAGGCTGGGCTTTTTGCTATGACCTCAGTTCTGATGACACCAGCTGAGCCTCCTGGTATTGGTCCAATGCCTGCTTGGAGAGAGCAGGAAAATATGCCAGAGCTGATCATGGCTGCATTGGTTTCTGAGAAGGAACCTTCTTCATGGGCAGTCAGGGAAGACATGCCATTTCTAGGCTGCGTTTGCTGCCATTTATAAACCAGTCTGTGAAGAGAAAGTTCTTGCTTTACAGAATGTTTAGATTCCAAGGAGTCTGAAACACTTGAGCCCGACCTGTCAGGGTGTTCCTGACTGAGGGTCCTGGCTGGGTTGGCTTTATTTTTCATTTTTTTAGGCCATCTCATATGTAGCCCAGGCTGGCCTCAAACTCACAGCATTCTTCCTAAGTACTAGGGTTATAGGTTTGAGCCACCATGTAAGACTTAAGTTGACTTTTTTTTTGCTTTGTGTGTGTGTGTGTGTTATTTTATTTTTTGGACTGGGACTTGTGTTACCCAGGCAGATAGATGTCAAGCTCCTTGAACGGTCCTCCTGCGTCAGCCTTCTTAGCAGCTAGGATGGCAGCCATGCACCACCATCCTTGGCCTATATATATACTTTATAATAGATCTGTGTTTCTGTATCTTTTATGTATATGAACTACGTATGTATTTTAAATTTCATAGCTCAATCAGTATGTAAATATAAAACTTCCTTCTCACCGTTGGTGGTGGAAACTGACATAAAGTGATGTCGTTTCTGTGTGAGTTTCCAGCACAGGGAGGATGGGGAGGGACCAGCATCTCCCCTCAGTGAGCCTTCCTTCCCACCTACAGATCATTAACGGACTGGTGCAGACCACAGGCTGGCCCAGCGTCGTCACCTGCCTCAGCAACTGGTTTGGAAAAGGAAGGTGAGGGAAACATGGCCCCTTCTTCAACAGCTTTTTCTTTCTTTCTTTCTTTCTTTCTTTCTTTCTTTCTTTCTTTCTTTCT
>LOJH01020954.1:8783-20511 GCA_001685095.1 Ellobius talpinus | reverse complement strand
TGTAGACCAGGCTGGCCTCGAACTTGCAGAGATCCACCTGCCTCTGCCTCCCGAATGCTGGGATTAAAGGCATGAAACCACCACCCAGCAAACATGATTCTTAATATAGATGAGAGGGAAAGTGCATGGAAGTGGCCAGTTCAGAGCCCTAGGCACTTTGAAAGACCAGCTTAGAGACTCATCTTTCCTGCCTCCCTTTTTACCAGGGCTTCCACAGTCCCAATCCCATGGTCCTCTGGTTTCCTTCTCACCATCGCTGTCCACCCCCAACATGCTGCAAGACGCTGTATCCAAATTCGGCCTCTGGTGGCCCTGTGAATAGGCGTGGGTGGCGCTCATCCAGATTAAAGGGGGAGCAGAGACCTGGGAGGCCAGGATCAGAATTAGCATCATCTGGTCAGTTGAAGGATCAGAGCGGCACAGCGATGCCCAAGACAGGAGGGTGCGTCTCCAGCTCAGTGTGGCTGCCTGATTGCTTAAAACTCTCCTGGCCTCTGTTGATGTCATGTACTAAAGTCCCAGGTGGGGGGATGGGGCGACTCTCCTTGTGTGGGGGTCCTGAGGTCCTCCGCCATGCTGAAGCACAGCTGCGCTTCCATTCCCACTTCTGAGATCTCATTCACAGGCATGTCTGGAAAGGTCGGGTTACTCTCCACATCATCCCTCCTACACACCCTCCTAAGCCAGGAGAGTCCAAAGAGGGAGTGGACCTTTGTGCAGCCGCAGAACCACCCCAAGTGCTTCCCAAACCCGGGCCATGGGGAGAAAAGGAGGGCGAGGAGCTTCATGTCCGGGTGTCTCCTCTTTCCATGCCTTGACACTGTCACACTTGCACTTTCTCCAGGGTCTAGGACGCTGGTGGCTTCCAGCCCTGCAAACCTCAGTGCTAATTAACTGGGTGGAACCACCAGCCTGTCCACACACATAGTTTACCATCCATCCTTGTTAAGGGTCCTATCCTCCCCCCAAAAAAAACTCCCCCATAATCTGTTGCTTATCTCCTCCACCTCCCAACTACCCCTTGCCTACTCCCACAGTTCCCTCAAATTTTAGCTCACTCCGAAGGTCCCCAATTGTGTCCTTGCCGATCCCTTTCTTCTGACCCCAATTCCCATAAAATCAGAGCGGGTATTTTAGGAAACAAAGATTATAGGGTATTTGCAGAGAAAAATTTCAAGCCTCGTGTCCCTCCCGTGCTTCTCTCTCCCACTGTCTTGCTCCTTACGTTCAAGCAACCCTCTCTCACCCTACGCCCACCCTCCAGCATCTGTAACTTTTGATTCAAACCGAGCTCACTTTCAGAAGGTATTCTGTATGAGAGCCTTTTTGCATTCAGGAAACAGGGTTGTAAGACCAGGAACTCATTAGATGAACCCGGAGTTCTGACCACATAGTAAGGCAATTATGCCTCGGGCACCAGGGAGTACCAATGATAGGGAGAGGCCTGGAGGGATCATGCTAGCTGCATGGAAGAGGAGAAACGTGATTCTATTCTGCATCCTCATTTCTATGCAGTTTAGGGCAAAGGTGTTAGATAACTAGGTACAAATCTTACTCAAGCCTTAGGCAGCTTCAACCCCTGCCATTTGGGAGTCTAAAAGTATGAGTTCACATGCAAAATATGGTATCAATATTAACCTCTGACCCAAACTCCCAAGTAATTTTAACTGTAATGGTCCCAATTCTAAACAATTCACATATCTTCCATTCCCACCAGAAACCAAGAAGTTTGCTTTCCTCACCTGTCAGCAATGCCAGGGACAAGGACAGGTGAGGAGAGGAGAGGCGCACCATGCCTGCTTGTCCTGTCTTGTTCAAGAAGTCCTCTGTGCCTCTGTCCCTCTCCTTTGCTGTTTTCTTTACTTTCCCTCCTATCCTGCCCCCTCCCACTGGCAGCTAAAAATAAAGTTGAACGGAATGGGAGGGGTGGTGGTGGGGAACTGTGGGGAGCCCCAGTCCAAGAGGACAGAGGGATCTTAGTCCAGTCTCTGCCTTGGTGCTGCCCCCTGGAGGCCTCAGCTAATATTCAAAGAGAACACAGCTTTGGACCCTTTCTGAGGCTACATTTCCTCACTGTTTATTTGTTCAATAGTGATTTCCTCCCGTTTGGAACGGAAAGTAGGAGTTAGAGACAAATTATTTTTGCTTTATTAATCTCAACCTGAGATATGCAAAATAAAAGCCGATAGCAGTGACAGCAGTGTTTTCCCCGCCTACTGTGTGAAGGGCAGGCCCACTGTGTGACCTTGCCAGTCCACTGAGCTCTCTGGTCATTCTTATATGTTTAATAGCTTCTGGAGAGTCTTTGTCTGTGAACAGGTGTGCTTTGTAGTGCCGATATAATTGCTTTGGTTTAAAATATCCCACCTCCAATTTAAGGAGGCTATAAATGCCTCAAGAATGGTAGAAACATCTTAGTACTTTTGATTGTCCACTACCTACTTTCCCCCAAGACTTAAATTTTCAATAGAAACCTGTAATGGTGTTAGTTGCCAATGCCATGGAAACCCATCCATAGTCACAGAAGCTAAGGCTTAAAATGACCAGACCAGATGTCAGTGAGCAGCTGGACCAGATGTCAGTGAGCAGCTGGACAGACTGGCACACACCTGCTCTCCCAGCTACTCAAAAGCCTGAGGCAAGAGAACTCAGAGTTTCAGGCCAGCCTGGGTGTAACAGATGAGACCCCCATCTTGAAAATGAATAAGTAAGTCAGTGAGCAAACCAATCTTTAATGTGCTGACCTGCAAGGCTTGCCTGCACTGTGAGCAGCGACCACAGCTATTTACAGATATTCATTGTACAGTATTTACAGCGAGAGGCCAGACACAGCATCAACATGGACAGTTAAAGAAAGGGCAGGGCCAGGAGAGGAAGGAAACTCTAATATCAAAGTGTAAGCAGACACAGGAAGGTATGGAGGAGAGGAGGGTCAGTGCCAAATCAGGAAGGAAGCTGGTGAGGTAGACACAGGGGAGAAGTGTCAAATGGCCTTCGGTGCAGAGAGATGAGTGAAGAGTCTGCTGGGACATGAAATGAAGCCTTGAAAATTATGGAGTGTGAAGGAAAAACACTATACTCCATGCTGCTTCAGAAAAAGAATGCAATTAGCACTTTACCACCAAAACTGTGCTTCTCCTACCAAGAAGGAATTCTGTTTAAGTGTCCAGACAGAGGACTAAGAAAGACAATTCTGCCGCATGGTGACAAATTCTTAACCATACTCAAGGCAGATAAAGGGAAGAGAGCAAAGAGATTCCAGCGATGACAGAGAAGCCCAAACGCCTCTTGAGGCATGCTGTAATCTTTCCAGTGACATCGCCATCCTGACCTCGTCTTTGGCAAGGTTCTTCCCTCATTCCTGAGTATCTGGATCTAACTTTAATCAAGGAGTCACATTAGGATGAGGCTGCCACATGGGGGACAATCTAAAACTCCATCTCACCAATTGAGGCTCCCTCCTTATCTTGTATCATAATGTCAGGGCTTGAGTCGTAGCCAGGGGCAGATTAGGGTGAGAATAGACAGAATGGAGGATATGAGGCCACAAAGGCCCACAATCCCAGGGCCACAGCGCCAGAGGCCTAGTTTGTCCAGTGGGATGAAGAGGTCACAGGCGTTTCTGAGCACATCCAGCAGAAGAGGGGGGTGACCTCGAAGGACACGAGCCAGGAGCAGGACCCGGAGTCGAAACTTCAGAGCCAGTTGTGGCAGGCACCCCCCTGGAGTCCCTGATCCTCCAGGTCCCCCAGTCTCAACTCCTCCTGGGACTCCAGAAACCTTCATTCGCCGGCCATAAGCTGAGGTCTCTTGCTCCATCAGTAAGCGGATCTCATAAGCATCGCGGCTCAGATTCATGATGAGAGAGAACAGGTAGTACCTGGGATGCACGGGCAGATGCACAGGTTAGGACAGGCACGCAGTCTGTTCAGCACACCCTATACAAACTGAAACCCTTTTCTCATGCACTGAGAAGGGATTCCACATTAGAATGTCAGAAGCCAATGCTATAACCCACCACTGGAGATGCCCACTCTGGGAACTGGTGAGACAGCTTAGTGGATAAGAGCATTTGCCACCAAGCCCCAAGATCTAAGTTCGATCTCCAGAACCCACATGGAAGATAGAACTGATGTCCTCAAGGTGTCCTCTGACTTCCACAGACACCACGACACACACATGCACCCACATATATAATATAAACTAATTATTTTTTTAAAAGTTAAAAACTATGTCCTGCCTTTGAAGTAGGAATGTAGCTCACCAGTAAGTGTATTTGCCTTGCATGCACGAGTCCCTGAGTTCAATCTCAGCAACACCAAGAAAAGAACAGTCCTTCCTTCTGGACAATATGCTAGGTTCAATAAATCGATACAGAAAGACACATGGTCTCACTTACCTAACTCACCAGAGCACAGAATAAAATGGTGGTTGCTAGGATTGGAGGGTATGAGAAACAAGGAAGACATTGGCCGACGGGACAAACACTCAGTTCTACAAAATACACAGGTTCTGTACATCTAACATACAGCATGGCGAATATGGTTACACAATTGCATCACATACTTGAAATCTGTTAAATGGGATCTCAGCTCAGGTGTTCTTAATTAAGATGTCACCATAAGGTTACGATCATTTAAACAATTATTTTATGTATATGAGTGTTTCACCTGCATGTATGTTTGTGCACCATGTGCCTGTATGTCTGGCACCAAGAAGGCCAGAACAGGGTGTCAGATCCCCTGGAACTGGAATTATAGGTGGTTGTGAGCTGCCATGTGGGTGCTGGGAGCTCCCTCCTGTCCTGTCCTCTGGAAGAACAGTGAGGTGGTTTGAATAGGAATGGCCCCCATAGACTCATGTGTTAGAATGTTTGGACCATAGGGAGTGGCAATATTAGGAAGTGTGGCCTTGTTGGAGTAGGTGTGACCTCATTGGAGGACGTGTGTCACTATGTATGTGGACTCTGCATGTCTCATATATGCTCAAGCTACACTCAGCATACAAACTCCTTCTGTATGTGGATCATGATGTAGAACACTCAGCTCCTTCTCCAGCACCATGTCTGCCTGCGTGCCAACATGTCCTGCCATGATGATAATGAACTAAAGCTGTAAGCTAGCCCCAGTTAAATGCTTTCCTTTATAAGAATTGCCATAGTCACGGTGTTGCTTCACAGCAATAGAACCCAACTGAGCCAGTGCTCTAACTGCTGTGCCATCTCTCCAGCCCATCATATGTACATTAACAATCCTGAGTATGGTGATCACATCACAAGACACCACACTGTATGCCTAAATACATATAGCTACACTCCAGAAATAATAAAGAAAAAAGAACTCTCCTACTATTCTATAATTAGTATGTGTTTATATGTAACCTAAGATCCTGGCTTAAAATTTGTGTCATGAAATCTGCCAAGATTAACTTCAAATTTCATTTTGAGACAATCCTAATAACATAACACACTGAACTGCAGAGATGGTGGTGGTAATGGGCTCACCACGCAAGTGTGAGGACACAAGTTCAAATCCCCAGAACCTATGTAAATGCCAGAAGACATGATAATAGGGAATCTCTCAGAATAAGATGGCTAGTCGGACTAGCCTTGTATAGGTGAGCTCTTAGTCAACTGAAAGACCTGCCACAAAGAATAAGGTGGAGAAAGACAGACTTCTGAAGCCAAGCTTGGGCCTCGCGTGCATACATGTGCTCAGGCATTCACATATATTTGTTACTACATATACACACATAAAATAAACACATGAAACACACACACACACACACTCACGGGGAGGGGGAGGGAACACATTTAACTTGACCCTAATAATGCAAACTTTTTTTTTTTTGGTTTTTGAGACAGGGTGTCTCTGTAGTTTTAGAGCCTGTCCTGGAACTAGCTCTTGTAGACCAGGCTGGCCTCAAACTCACAGAGATCTGCCTGCCTCTGCCGCCCTAGTGCTGGAATTAAAGGTGTGTGCCACCACCACCCGGCATAATGCAAACTATTTTGAAAGAACAACTTTAGTTGTTCAAGAGACACATAAAGCCCATAGTGGTGATGCATTCCTATAATCCCAACACTTAGGATCAGGAGTTCAAGGACAACCTGGGCTACATGAGACCCTGTTTTAAAAAAGAGAGAAGAAAAAAGATTTACACATACTTTAGAGGATTTAAATCCAATCTTTAAGAGAAAAAAAAAAACACCCCCAAAAGGCCCAGAGATTAAGTGACTGCTAGAGACGTTAGATAATAAATTCCTTAAGCACAAAAACATACATTATTCACTATGTAAACTAGACATACCTCAAACTTACAGAAACCCCCTGCCTTTGTCTCCAAGTACTGGAATTAAAGGCACGCACCACCATACTCAGCCCAACCCAAAAGTCTTTTTTGTTTGTTTTTGCTTTTCAAGACAGGGTCTCACTGTATAGCCCTGCCTGTCTAGAAACTCACTCTGTAGATCAGGCTGGTCTCAAACTCATAGAAATCCACCTGCTTGTCCCTCCCAAGTGCTGGGATTAAAGGTGTGTGCCACCACACCTGGCACATTTTTGTTATGTTTTGAGGCAGGATTTGCTTTACTATGTAGTCCAGGCTGGCTAGGAATTCTCTATCCTGCCTAAACCTTCCTAGTATTGGATTACAGGCAAACATTAGCTAAGTTTTAAATACAAAAGCCATAGGTTTCTTTGTTCTTGTTATGATGGCTCTCTCTCTCTCTGTGTGTGTGTGTGTTTGGTGTATAACAAGGTATACACATGCAGAGATCAGAGGTAGACTCTGGATGTCTTCTACTGCTCTCTACCTTATATCTTGAGACAGGGTCTTTTACTAAACTTGGTGCTTTCTGGTTGGCTAGACTGGCTGGCTGGATGAGACCCTGAGTCCTCCTGTCTCCACCTTCCAGCACTGGGGTCACAGGCCTGAGTCACTCCTGCAGGCTTATGTGGGTGCTGTGGACCCACACACTTGACTTAGACATTTCCACAGCCTGTGCTTTGCTTCTGATCTACTCTAGCAACAGTGATCTACACTCAATAAATTGTCCTAGTTTTAAAACCTACCCTGAGAGGCTGGAGAGATGTACTGCTTCCAAAGGACTCAAGTTGGTTTTGAGCACCTATTTCAGGTGGCTCACAGCCCTGTAACTCCAGCTCCTGCAGGATCCAACATCTCTAGCACTTGTAGGCATATGCACTCATACACACACATGCCAACACAGATACATACATAACTAAAATGAATATAAATAAATCTTTAAAAAAGACCGTGGGATTTTCTGTTATCCTCTTGGGGAAAAAATTAAATGACGATTCTACGTCTAAGTGTCAGCTGCAATCGCCTCTTATCTAGACTGTCACTCTGGTCTTTTAACTGGTGTCTCTGTGGCCATTCTTGTCCCTACCCCAACCATTGAGCTTGATAAAGTAGCTAGTAGCATGAGTGTAAATCACATCATTACATCTGCTCTTAAAATTATCCACTTGTTTTCTTCTCATCCAATTACAGTGAAACCTAGGGAGACAGCACTCTACCCATGAGTTGCATCCTCCATAATCACTGTAACTGTGTGTGTGGGGGTACAGGTATAATCACTGTAACTGTGTGGGGGGTACAGGTATGCTATGGTACGGTGTGGAAGATGGAAGGCCCACTTGCAGGACTCAATTCTCTCCTCCCATCACAGGCCCTAGGGATTGAACTCAGGCCATCAGGTTTATCCAGCAAGCACCCTTAACCTATTCAACCATCTCACCAGCATAATTATTTGTTTTAGTAACTGACTCCCTACCTACACTGTAATGAGCCTTGGTTTCCTTTCTCTTTTTAAATGTATTTGTTTTATTTATTACCATTATGTGTAGCAGTATGTATGTGAGATGGGGCACAAGTGCAATGCGTACATATGGAAGTCACAGAGCAACTCTGTGGAGTGGGTCTTTTCTGCAACCTTTATCTGGGCCCTGGGGTCTGCTTGCTTATACTCACTGAGTCATCTCATTACAGACCTTAAGTTTCAAGGATCAGATGCTACATCTGTTTGGCTTCTGCTTAATCTCCTGGCCCATAGTAAGAAACTAAGAAATATTTTTGGAAAAGCCAAACACAGTGGTGGTGGTGCGCACTCATGGAGTTCCAGCTACTAAGGTGGCTAAGGTAGGAGGATTGTCTGAACCTAGGAATTCTGCACCAGTCTCAGCAATGTACGAGACCCCATCTCTTTCATGTGTGCAGGTGCACATATTCATGGGTATGTATGCATGCATGCACACGTGTATGTGAAGCCCAGAGTTCAACCTTGGAGCACTCCTCAGGTACTGTCCACCTTGTTTTTTGTGACAGGGTTTCTCACTTGGCCTGAAACTTGCCCAATATTCTAGGCTGGCCGGCCAGAGAGCCGTAGGAATCCTCCTGATTAACCTCCACATTGCTGGGATTACAAGAGTGTGTCACAATCCCTGGTCTGCGTGTGTGGGTGTGTGTGATTCTAGGGATCTAACTCAGGTTTTTTCATGCTTGTAGAGCTGTGTTATCTCAGCCTTGTAAGACCCCTATATCATGAAAGAAAAAGGGACTAGACATGGTATCACATCCCTGTAATCCTGTCCTAACTGGGGGTTTGGGGGCTCAAAGCAGGAGAATCCTGAGTTCAAGGCTAAATTAGGGTATATAGTGAGACCTATTTCAAAAACAACAAAGTAAAATTATAAAAAAAAGAACAAAACAAATAACAACAATGAGAAAAAACCCAAACAGGCAAAATGACTCAGCAGGGTAAGGGCTCTGTCAACAAATGTGATGACCTGAGTTCAGCCTTGAGGTCCACATGGTGGAGAGAACCAACCTTTGCAATCTGTCCTCCACACACAGTATGGCAATGCCACCCGCCCCCGACCCTCACTAATAATAAATAAAAATTTTAAAAGGAAAAATGGAATAAATGAGTAGGAAGGCAATGAGGGCAGACTATCTGTGGTTTAGATATAACTAAAGTAATACAATATTTGCCACCTCAAATCTCAGACACTTAGTATGGCACAGCAATTTAACTTCTGAACGATATTGTAACTCTTTTATGGCTTAAGATACAAATGAAGATTGGAAACCAAACAGTCGGTTAAGATAGATAGTGGTGCACACTTTTAATTCCAGATCTTTGGAAGCAGAGTCAGGCAAATCTCTGTGAATTCAAAGCAGTATGGTCTATACAGTGAGTCAACCAGGACTACGTAGTAAGACCCTGCCTCAAAAACAGACAAAGGAATGACTAATATATAGTCCTAGCATCCATGGAGGATTAACTCCAGGATCCTGCACTCTGCCCACCCAAATCCACAGCTGCTCAAATCCCTTAGAAAAATTGTTATTGTATTTATATATAACCTACTCAATCCTCTGTATCCACCTCCAGATTGTTTATAATATCCAATATATATGCAATATAAAGAAATGTTATATGTCTATATATAACTATATCATCTAAGGAATAACAACACAAAACACTTTCACATGTTCAATTCAGATGCACCTTTCCCCTCGACATTTTCTATCTGTAGTTGCTTGAATCAAAAGCCGTGGAAACAATGGCTATGAAGAGCCAAGAGTATACTCAGAAAATCCTGATGTACTACTGTCTCATAAGTAGCAAGTTACGGGCCAGGGAGCCGGCTAGGGAGGTGGGAGCACTTGCCATGCCGGCCTGATGGCCTGAGCCTGGCACCTGGACCTCACAGTGGGAGGCGAGAGTCTGTGGTCCTCCGACCTATAGGTGTGTGCCGTGCTGCAGTCCCTCTCCTGCCATAATTCTCTTTTAAAACATATAGAACGATGGTTTAGTAAAAGCACCTCTGCTCTTCCCAGAACCCACACGACAGCTCACAACTATCTGTAATTCCAATTCTTCTTCCAGCAACAGGCACATAACTGGTACACAGACAGACATGCAGGCAAAACATCCATACACATAAAATATTATAAATGTGTGTGTGCGTGTATGTGTGTGCAAGCCATGTGGAATGGAGGCCACAAACAGTCTTATAGGAGAAAACAAAACCAAACCTGAATGAACGCTGCGCCCACTTTTCCTGGTCCACACGGGGAGCGAGTCCGGACTTCCCAGCCCACAGAACATTGTCACAGGCAAAGTATAAGGCTCGGTTGAGATGACTAACAGTGATGCAGAATCTCAGGACTACATCAGAGAGGTGCACAGCTCTTTTGGCTGACTCGAGCGCATCTGCCGAGTTACCCAGGCGGAGCACTTGTGGAGAAGAACAAGGGAAAGCGAGGGATTTGAAGTAGAGGCAGAGGTGGGGTGTAGAAGAAAGAAAAAGGGTAATAGTTGAGCAAGCAATAATAACATACAATTAAAAAGTAAAAATAATTTGCTCTTTTTTAAATTTCAAATCACAGTTAAATCTTGCCCCAGTTTAGTTTTTACTTGCCCCATTCTCTCCAATCCATTATAAATAACTTTCTTACACCTGTTGTCTTATCTCAGTTGGAGGCATGCAGAAGAGCCAAAGGATGGCAAACTGGCAGAAGGGGAAATACAGGAAGGAGAGGCAATGGGCCAATAGCTGGGAATGATAAAAGGAGGGTTTGGTACACTTACACTTTCTTCCAAGACTCAGATGACCTTCCAGCTGTTGAATCTGTTTCTGTAACACAGGACTGGCCCCATGTCTCTGCAAAGCATGGCCAAGAAGGGAACAGGCATACTGGGCAGCCCTGGAGGGGAGGACAGGAAAAGTAAGGGACAGGTCTCCCTAACCTCTCTGCCAAAAATGTTCTCCAGTAGGCTGGTGAGGCGGTTAAGAGCACTTGCTCTTGCAGAGGACCGGGTTCCATTCCCAGCACCCACATGGTGGCTCCCAACTGCCTGCAAGTCCAGTTCCAGGACATCCATCGCCCTCTTCTGACCTCTGCAAGCACCAGACACACGTGGTGCACATACATACTTGTAGACAAAACATTCAGACAAATAATAATGAATCTGAAAACAAAAACTCTTCCGGAGACATTTCCTCCTCCTTTTCACACGAATATTTTTCCGTTTCTCCTCAAGGCCAGGGAAGGGAAAGAAGTGAGGGGAAAATACAACCTATGAGAGCGGGGAGCACTATTTGGAACTAAGAGACTAAGAGTTTCAAAAATGGTGAGGCCTAAAGGGGCCAGTAAGCGGCCGGGATCTATCACAAGCGTCCACGTGCGAGTTTATATATGAAACACGACAGAGGGCGATCTAGTTGAAGGGCAGACTATTCTTCCGGACAGGGGAACTAAGAGATTAAGCTCCTTGAACGGTACGGAACCCGAAGGAGAGCCGAGACAGCGCGGCTGCTAGGTGACAGACAGCTGGGGAGAGGACGCAGAACCGGGAGGATCGCCCCTCATGCCACCACAGCAGTGAGGAAACTTGCTTTGTGGACACGGTAACCCTGGGCGGCCTCCCCGCTGGCCCATTCATGCCTCAGTTTCCCCATCTTTCCCGTGAGTAGGAAAGAATCATGTCACAACCGGCTGCAGAGTGCGCCTCCCGGGCCGCGCGGGCCCCGGTAGCCAGAGCTGACCCTCAGGGACCCCGTAGCGCGCCCGTCGCCTCGCGGGAACCTGCTCTGCCCTCCCGCCCGCGCTCCTCCGTCGGCCGCACCTACACAGCCGCTCCCGGGCTTGGCTCTGAGCACTGAAGCGGACCCAGGCGTCCATGACAGCGGCA